>NDFZ01003418.1:0-20224 GCA_002192655.3 Mamestra configurata
TTTGCACATTAGTATCTATTTTTTTGGATTGGACTAATAATGACATCAATAAGTACAACCCCACATAGAAGTCTCTCTCTGAACTGTTGATTTATTTACATGAATTAGTTAGAATTGAAAAAACAAACTCAAGACTGTAATTTTTTATCATGACTACTTGTTCAGCTAACTGCTTGTAGTATTAAAATACAGGTCAATCTTAGATTATAATTAATATTCATAACCATTTCCTCAACTACCTACTATAGTAAACTATGTTGATTTTCTAGTGACGGTTTGTCATAAAATGGTCCCTATTTGGTTAATTAGAATCTGAAGTTTGATGTATAAGACATGAAGTACTATGTTCACATAATATATGTTTGTGTGCAGCTGTGTGCAGGGAGGCACCACCGCCATCCCCGGAGCCTTCGGCTGCGGCAAGACTGTGATCTCGCAGGCGCTGTCCAAGTACTCCAACTCTGACGTCATCATCTACGTCGGCTGCGGAGAGCGTGGTACGTAAACATATCATTTTATATTTACCTGAAACTGATAAATCTGTCACGGGATTATTGCAAACATCATGTAATACCTCTCGCGAGATCATAAACTATTGATATACTGTGAATAGATAATTTCAAATACAATAAATCCCATCAAAATATGAGAGTTGTATATATGATACGATTTATAATGAAGTAACTGTGTTAGCAATAGACGCAGAAAAAAAAAAGTGATGCACTATTAAGCTGTGAACTGGTTAAGTTTTGGTAATTGATGTGGTTCTTTATCACAAGATTCACAAGGGTTTTGTATGAATATGACACTGATAATTTATTAATACAATACTGCTACTGCAGGTGGCGAATAAGGGACATTTACAAATGGTTTGGACTTTACATGTAAAGTCGAAACCAAATTTCACAAACAAAAATTTGTAAAAATGTCCCTTAGATTTAAGTCATACTTCCATACTACTTGATAGTTTTCATCAGCAATTTTTATAGTCGTTTCTTTTGAATTGCATGATAATAACCTCTGACTGGTGTGCAGGTAACGAGATGTCTGAGGTACTGCGAGACTTCCCCGAGCTGACGGTGGAGATCGAAGGTACCACCGAGTCCATCATGAAGAGAACTGCGCTGGTCGCCAACACCTCCAACATGCCTGTCGCCGCGCGAGAGGCGTCCATCTACACGGGTATGTATTCACACTTCATATAAAGCGTGATGGTTATTAAACTCAGACGACCGCGTTTAACGTACATACGTAAAGAAGGATGTTACTTAGCTCTGGATACGACTTTTGATTACTTGTGAAAAATATGAAACAATAGATAACTAATTAGTTTGAAAAGGTTTGTGTTTAATCACAATCTCATCTGATGGAAAGTGATGATGTGGTTGAAGAAGGAGCACGCTCGCCTATTAGTAATAGTAATGTATTCACTTTTGACTCAAAGATATGAACAATCATGTTGAATGATGTGTGTCTTATATTTTGTGGCCTTTTTGTAAGATCTTTTTTTCTAAAATACAAGAGGCCTTTCTTCCTCTACTCTAATTTGGTCGTGGTCGTGTGGGGACACGCAGGCATCACGCTGTCGGAGTACTTCCGCGACATGGGCTACCACGTGTCCATGATGGCGGACTCCACGTCGCGCTGGGCGGAGGCGCTGCGCGAGATCTCGGGGCGCCTGGCGGAGATGCCGGCGGACTCGGGCTACCCCGCCTACCTCGGCGCCCGCCTCGCCTCCTTCTACGAGCGCGCCGGCCGCGTCAAGTGCCTGGGCAACCCCGACAGGGAAGGCTCCGTGTCCATCGTGGGCGCCGTGTCGCCGCCCGGCGGAGACTTCTCCGACCCCGTCACGGCCGCCACGCTCGGCATCGTGCAGGTCTTCTGGGGGCTGGACAAGAAGCTGGCGCAGAGGAAGCACTTCCCGTCCATCAACTGGCTCATCTCCTACAGCAAGTACATGCGAGCGCTCGATGAGTTCTACGACAAGAACTACGTCGAGTTCGTGCCCCTCAGGACCAAGGTACCAACGAACTTTTTAAATCGGACAGTACAATTCATACTGCTGTTGTTGCAAACTTATATTATAAGCCCCACTACAATTCCGAGGCTTAAAGCTAAGCTATTACTTTATGTAATGTTACAATTTTCTCTGCTGAGTACAACCAGCAAATTATAGGTTATATAAAAACACAGACTGAAGGTGAAATCAATGAATGTTTATTGACTTTTATCCAAAATAACTATTTAAGAACTCAGGATAGCAAGAATTGTTCTTAAAAATAATAATAATCATGTTTATAAGACNAAATAACTATTTAAGAACTCAGGATAGCAAGAATTGTTCTTAAAAATAATAATAATCATGTTTATAAGACATGTGTGAGTCAGTACTTCATTACCAATTACAAGAGTATTTTAAGAAAACTACATCAGTCTATGATGCCACAGACAGTCACACAGTTACATGTCTCAAACTTGTAAGACCCCTCTATTTTTGGTAGCAGGTTCAAAAAGCAAAAGCATTTCATTACACTACTACCAAAGAAACAAACTCCTCATCAACCTAAATGTGTCACCAGGTCAAGGAGATCCTTCAGGAGGAAGAGGATCTGTCAGAAATCGTGCAGCTGGTCGGTAAGGCGTCGCTCGCAGAGACCGACAAGATCACACTCGAGGTCGCCAAGCTGCTCAAGGACGACTTCTTGCAGCAGAACAGGTGACGAAACTGGCTTGGAAATCTTTAAGTTAATTAGCTGAGATGTCAGTCGTTGTCTTGTCCAAATTTCTGAGGTCATAGAAAAAGTTCTTCCTAATTTTCTTGGTTTTCCATTTTCTTGGGTATCTTTTTTGTCTCAAAAATGTCCAAAATTATTCCGATGGTTAAAGCCGTCGGAATATTTTGAAAATGTTTATTCAAGAATTAATTGATAAACATACGCAAGCAACATTTAATTTTATATAGGCAAAAGTAAAACTAGCGGACATTTATGTTCCAATGCATAAATGAAACCGTTGTCAGTGTAAGTTTTAGTATGCCACTGACAAGGATCAAGGATCAGTGTCCCACCGCGTGGAGCGACACGTGTAGAGTAGTCAGTAAGGTGTCGTCTGTTGTGTGCAGCTACTCGGCGTACGACCGCTTCTGTCCGTTCTACAAGACGGTGGGCATGCTGAAGAACATCATCTCCTTCTACGACATGTCGCGCCACGCCGTGGAGTCCACCGCGCAGTCCGACAACAAGGTCACCTGGAACGTCATCCGCGACGCCATGGGCAACGTGCTCTACCAGCTCTCCTCCATGAAGTTCAAGGTAACCAGCCTACACCATATTTTTTTTTTTTACTCTTGATAGGCACGCATTTGACACCCAGGTTACCCAGGACACATAGGTTGTAGCTATCAGGAAACCAGACTGGCATATTAATACTTTTTGTATTAAATAATAATGATAAGAATCTATGATACAACAGTTTTTGAAAGAGTTTTTTTTGAAAATTTCACTAATCAATTATATTCTATACTTCTATAAAATTTTGTTTGGTATTAAGTATTTCAATATTAAGTTCCTAAAAAATTGTATTTGTTTCTATTTTCTTTAATGGTGAGAAATAAACAGTTTATTTTATTATATTTCGAGTGAAGACTCATATAGGATTAGTAACATAGCCCTTAAAAACTAAGTGTTAGAAAACAACACGATATGGTGACACATTAAATAATAATAATAATAATTTAACTGACAGCAGAAAACCACATACGGGTAGTCCACTCTGTCAGCAATCATTTGTAGAAAGCTGTAGGGGCTGGCAGGAGTCGCCACACAACAAGTATCTCTCGCGGCGCCGCAACCTTCCCTGACGCACTGCAGCGCCATGCCAACCCCAATAGTTCTTCATACGACGCTTGCGAATATCTCTCCCACAAGCTGCATGTGTAGAACGAGGTGGTCTAAACTAAAGAGCGTCACCCTTGGGTCTGCAGTACACCGTGCAAACCTGCGGGCTAGCATATTCGCGCGTACGGACAGTAGTGACCAATTGACCCAGGTGTTTAAATTGGTCCACTCGCTCAAGAGGAACAACGCTTAGCCGTATGGGAGGCACATCAAGATGGTACTTGGTCCCCGCCTCAAAATCAATGTTCAGTACTTTCTGAACGTTATACAATAATCCATGTTCTGTTGCTTAGCTTTCACATGTGGCCAATAGTGTCCCGATACTGCCGACTGCCGCGCTCAGCAGCACCCACAGCCACCGTCAATGTGACAACCGACATGATGACAGCTAAGCGCCTCAATCAGGGCTTTCCTGTACAAACTGAAGAGGGCAGGGGACGTCAACCCCCCCTGTCTCACACCGCACTCCGGTTTCAACAGCACACCTTTTTTTTTTTTTTTTTTAAGGATGGGAAATCATCAAATGACTTCCTCCGCTCTGGGTGGAGCGGAAGGGCGTGTCAGACTCTTACTGAATAAAACCCATCCGTGTTCCTTCTAAAGCCCTTTGCGTTCCAGGGCCGCGGTGACTCTTTCGAACAAATTCCGCAACCCTGGCAGAATTCCGCAACCCTGGCAGTTCGACAGCACACCTGCCCACCGAACATTTTTGACCTGGTTTCCATACCAATGCTTGCTTGTTGCTATTTACAAGTCGAATCATAAATCACTATTTTTGTTCCCAGGACCCCGTGAAAGATGGCGAGGCCAAGATCAGGGCTGACTTCGACCAACTGCTGGAGGACATGGCCGCCGCCTTCCGCAACCTCGAGGACTAGACACCCACTCACGCTGCGCCGCCGACTGTCGCCGATACTTGCACAAACACATGCCGTTATCTACTTTAACCTTAAGTAAATAGGAGCCATATTGGCGTGGTCGCGCTAGGCAACATTCGACAGTGCAGCGCAAGGCGTATTGTTAATACACGAAATAGACGTAAATAAATGTGTTGTCTACGTAGTGTGATTAGGTTTAATAATATGATTACTCGTATTTCAATGCAGAATTCGTGATTCCAATTGTTGAAATTGAGTCCCGCGCGCGGCTCGAGGGACCCCTCGGCTCCATTTGTAAATACACGAACAAATGTCCGAGAGCCGCGCGCGACGCTCGCAGTTAATTAGTTGTTATTTATATAAAATATATACTATTTATACACTAACAATGAATTATTTTACGCCCGTTTGTATTTTGCGTGTTATATAAAAGTCATAATATCGAGTACCCTCTTGCATTCCACGTTATTATTAGAGTTAATCAAAGTAACATGTTTTTGTTGAAAAAAAGCTGCAGTTTTTACGCTTTTCGTGTCTCGATATAAGTGTTACCAGCATTTTGATGTATCGGAAATGTATAAGAGTTCAGTATTATGTTTACTTTGATAGTAGTCGCTGCAGCTGGCATGCGCACGCGCAGGCCGCGACTTGTACAAACAATCATCGCTATAATAACGTATATTATTACTTGCTGTTTGGACCTCTGTGACGTTACGTGAGGAGACGAAAGTTATAAATAAATAAATATAAAGTGTATACAAATCTGTTTTACTTACAAAAAAAACCGTCCAAGTGCGTGTCGGAGCACGCACAGTGTAGGGTTCATGCACAGTAAGTTATCCATCTCCTATACCATGTCTGAAAATAAATGTACTTCACTATTATTAGCGCCCTATCTTGCTGTTACGTTTAACAAATGCGTGGATTTAGGAACTTTTCCTGATCTTATGAAGAGTAGTAAAGTCATACCTTTATTTAAATCAGGTAATAAAAATGACATAGGCAACTTTCGGCCTATCTCCATCTTACACGCATTTAGCAAAATATTTGAAAAGTTAATTCTCAAGCAGTTGTTAAAACATTTTAATTGACTACTCCATAATGAACAGTATGGCTTTACAAAAGGACGTTCGACTGCAGATGCGTGTGTTGCTCTCCTAAAACACATATTTAATGTATGGGAGAACTCGCAAAATGCAATTGGAGTTTTCATTGATCTCTCCAAAGCCTTTTATTGCGTACACCATGACACGCTTTTGCGTAAACTACGTCATTACGGTCTCCAAAGCGAAGCTCTTAACGTAATTGATTCATTCTTATGTAATAGGTTCCAATGTGTTGATGTTAATGGTGTGAAATCTTCCGGGCGACCAGTTCACTTAGGTGTGCCTCAAGGCTCAATACTGGGTCCATTCTTATGTCTGGTATACCTACAGAAACGATTTACCATTTTTCTTAAAGGGTATCTGTGACGTAGTATTGTTTGCGGATGATACCTCTGNATACCTACATAAACGATTTACCATTTTTCTTAAAGGGTATCTGTGACGTAGTATTGTTTGCGGATGATACCTCTGCTCTCTTATCTTTAAAGTAGATAAGAATAGACAAGATTTCGAAAACTAACTAAAAAATAACGCTCTCTCAATGGTTACGGATTGGTTTACGATAAATAATCTAGTGTTAAATGCCATGAAAACAAAATGTATAAAGTTTGCTTTGCCAAATGTTAGAAATTTAGGACCCAATATCATCTTAAGTGACGAGGTGCTTGAATCTGTGGACTCGGCAGTATTTTTAGGCATAACTGTTGATTCCAAACTACAATGGGGCCCTCATATATCCAGCTTATCGGGTATGCTCAGCTCTGCCGCTTATGCTGTCAGAAAAGTAAGACAATATACTAACGTTGATACAGCCCGGTTAGTCTATTTTAGTTATTTCCATAGCGTTATGTCTTATGGTATTCTATTGTNAACGATGATACAGCCCGGTTAGTCTATTTTAGTTATTTCCATAGCGTTATGTCTTATGGTATTCTATTGTGGGGAAAAGCTGCTGATATACAAAATATATTTGTCTTACAAAAACGTGCTGTGCGAGCAATATATCAGCTTGGGTCAAGAATCTCATTAAGGGAACTTTTTAAAGAGATTGGAATTCTCACAGTTGCATCTCAATTCATTTTTGCAAACATTTTATATATTAGGCAAAAAATTCACTTATAGGTACACTAAAATGAGCGACATCCACAACTTTAACACCAGAAACAAGCACAAGCTACATAAGGAGCATGTACCGACTTCGTAAGGTCCACGACTTATTTGTGGGGCTCGGTATATTTTACAATAAACTTCCACTTTCTTTTCTTGACCTGCCTTTTAACTCATTTATGAGTTCATATAATAAATATAAGTGTATAGATTTTATTATTATTTTGTCCGGCCGTATTGGTCAGTGATCTTTTATTATATACTTTTTTATTTTTTTTTAACATAATCTACTCATTACAATTGTTTTTTTAATGAGGTTTATTGCAACATATGATGAACTAGTATTGTCCTATATCTGTTTTATGTCATGCTCCCTTAGATGTCACTGCTTGCGGTGGCGTCAGAGGTCGGGTTATCTACTTCCCTCAAACATGGCGAGGGGGGTAATGGCTGATCTTTGCGTTATGCTCGTGAACGGGTGCTGCTTGTGGTGCCTGGTCGCTTTGCTGGTCATGGTTCTTTTAATTTTTTTAATATTGTTATAACGATAAACCTACAGTTTATAATAATAACTACGTTGGCTCTAGTTCATCACTTGTGGTTCCAGTCACAATCCTGTTAGATTATACCATTGCACGTGTAAGCGGGCACACCATTTATGCCTGGAGGCTTAATTAGTTTGATGTACCTACTTGTCAATGCTTGAGTTTGTTTTTTTTTTTATGGCATAAGGGAGTGTGCTAGCTAACAAGTGTTAGACATAATTTTCTGTCTTGTTTGGTAAACATTGCATACTGCTGTATAAATTCAAGTTTTTATAACTTAACAGACAGATGTGTTGCTGGGGACTTTGTTGCACCACTTCTTCTTCCCAGCTATAACACTAGGAAGTGGTGACGGGCAGGCGTTTTGGGGGACTGTCTTTATGTAGAACTTCGACGTTCAAAAAGTGCTGGCACTCAGCCTAATTTGAATAAATGACTTTTGATTTGATTTGATTTGATTTGATTACAAAGTTACAAATGCACTTGGTTTTAAGTAATTTCCTATGGAATTATTAGGATTTTTTGACTTAGTAGGTAAGAAGTACCTATTTACTACCACAAAATTCGAAATACCTGCCAGAATGGATAAATGCTCACCAAAAGGCGAAGTCGGGTTTATGGTTTNTTTAGTAGGTAAGAAGTACCTATTTACTACCAAAAAATTCGAAATACCTGCCAGAATGGATAAATGCTCACCAAAAGGCGAAGTCGGGTTTATGGTTTAAAAAAAAAACTACGAAGGGGATAGCAGGGTATGATTCGCTCGCTTCGCTCGTTCACTAGACCCCGCCATCTCCTTCTAACCTAACCTGTCCGAGACGCGGTGCCCAAGTCCCGAGCTCGCTTAGCTCGCTCTTGCGTCCAAGTTCTCCTAGTAACAGAGTAACATTATATTTCAGTAAAGATTTGGAGAACACACCATGGGGTAGACGATAAAAAAAATCATCCCCACTTATTTAAAGGGGGCCTTTAAATAAGTGGTGATGAATTTTTTACCCAAAACAAAAAATGTATTTCAAGATTTTATTCTACCAAATTTCAACTTTCTAGCGCTAAGCGTCTCTGAGCTAAACCGCGGATGGCCAGGCAGACAGACGGACATGGCGAAACTATAAAGGTTCCTTGTTGACTACAGAACCCTAAAAAGACCCTAGTTTTTGAGATGGCCATGCAGGGCTAAGAATAGTTTAGGAATCTTCTATGTATTTTTTCAATACTCTCCGGAGCGTGTTGGCCACGACTTGTACCACTCGCTTGCCTCGATCTGTCTTGTAACTCATTAGCTTCCTCTCTTCCCAGCGACATGCTCTCATGGCACATGTTGAGCTTGCAGAGAGCTCTGAAGCCCGCTAGCCCGTAACATGCCACGCAGCCTTACGATACGCCATCTTGGCGTTGCGGAAACCACTGCCCTGCTACTACGATGTTGCTCCGTTCCTCATTGCCATCATTCCGTTGTGAGAGAGATGGAGATTAGACATATACAGGTGAATATTGGATTGCCATAACTTTTTCTCCTAAAATGTTTGAATCTGTTAAAATATTTTTTACAAAATCTACTTTAATTCTGATAGCAATCGTTTTTCAATTCACTGCCTCAATACAAGCACATATAGTATCCTTTTTCATAACGGATTCATGATGGCAATGATACATGTCATGGTATAGGGAGGGCTGGTTTCTATAAGTAGCTTTAGCAAAACCCTATTAGACTAAGGTCCCACAGCTGCCAAACCTTACTTTTTTCTCACTAACAAAATATCTGGAATAAAGTAGTGTTAGTATGTTCTTTTAACATACGCATACCTGCTAGCCTAAGCCGACGGCCGATTTCCAGGTATCAGGTGCTGAAGCCATTAAATCCCTTTTTTAAGTCTGGTTACTGCTTTTTATTTTTGTTTTGCAGAATAATGTAAGACAGTTAGTATTTAAATAATATTTTAACGACTGATTAGTCATTGTAATAGTCTAAGAGCTGGTCGCCACCTCGAGTGAGATCCTATTCACGAGGCTGAAGTTTAGGCATAGTTTATTTACTTACTACGTGGAAGTCTGCCAGGATTTGGGAGGATGCAAAACTACTTCGACTACTGAAATACCTTTTAACGTCTCAAAAAAAAATGCACAAAACAGGTAAGCGTTATATATTATACTAGCTTCTGCCCTTCTGCGTGAAATTTAGAACTGGCTCCAGTGAGAAATTAAAGCTCCTAAATAAATAAAATAGCGTATGTAACAAGGGCGTACCCAGCTATCAGCTACCCCCCCTGGAAGAAAAAAAAACCATCAATTTCAATTTTCTTGACATTTTCTCTTACTGGAAAATAGAATGTGAGAATCAAAAATGTGTTGCTCTGTGCAAAATTATGACTGTTGGAAAAAATTAAACATCCTTTTACTCGTTAAGTATTTTTTATTGAATATTAATAAAATTATTTTATCTAGAACTAGCACTTCGCTCGCGACTTCATCCGCGCGGATTTAGTAGGTAGGTACTCCACAAACTTCAACGCCCCCTCTTAAAGTATAAGAATTTCTGCTGCTGATTCTTCAGAGTTCACGCCGTCCGGGGTTGATTATGCAAAAAAATATTAGATCTGTTTCACTTATCCCACTTTTAGTTTGTACATACCAATTTCCACGTAAATTGAAGCAAGCAGTAATGTCCTCCCCTAAAAACTTCATCACCCCTTTTTTCAGTTAAATTCAAAACATTTATTTCAGACTTTTCGGTCCATAGAATGAGTACACCAAGATAACTTAAAACTACATATGTTAGTAATTTACACATAATTTACGCATATTGGCCTACAGCACATGCAAACCTATCCAATGCCTCCAACAATTATAATACTCTTTTGACCCCTTTAGGGGCTTATTTTCGAAAAATCGAAACATTTGTTATTCTTATTTTTTATGCCGTGTTTTAATTTCATCGGACCAAGCATTGAGATTCTCCCCAGTTCGCTCAAACCGCAACTTCTTTCTTACTTAGAGCATTTTTATACCCGTCGTAACTTTTTAACGAAAGGTCCGATTTGAATAATTGTGTAATTTACATGTAGGTACATAATCGATCTTAGGGATCAAACTATTACTATTACTAAATGGTTAAGGTTTTGATTGTGATTTAACCATAATGGTTAGACATTTACCCTCGCGATCTTTTTAATAGGTACTTGTCATGTAATCCATTATTTTTATGTATCATCAATAGTTTTCGCAGCACACGCCAAACAATGAATTTATTAGGCAACATTTTGTTACTTTGGGTTACATTATTGCAATTTTCGTAAGGATCTCTACATTTTTCGAAAATAAAATATAGCCTATGTTTTAATTTGTAATGTAGCTTTTTAATGGTAAAAAAATTTTAAAACCGGTTGAGAAGGTTTTGAGCCAAATTGTAACAAACAAATAAATCTTTCGTCTTTATAATATTAAGTTTAGATTTCACAGCGTTCGATTTGAAATAATATAGAATTCTATCGTGTCTATCAAGGGCCATCCATCTAGTGCCAAGTAGACGTACTACACTACGTCGGATGGGCTGAATATGCGGCCTTTATGGGGCCCCAGTGTGGGCGCTAACGCTGAAGGGGCGACCAGCCCGATCCGCCAGCTTAACGCGTTTTAATGGGTCATGGCCATCCGGCTGGCCCGGGGATACAGCACGGTCTCCGGCGAGGCGACGAGCCTCCTTGTCGGTTTACGCGTGGTGCGTGGAGGCGCTTCGCCGGGGCGAAACTTCGCTGCGCGGCTGTCGGAGCTCCGGCAGGAAACCATGGCGGTATGGAGACGGCGACTATCACAACCTAGCACTGGGCACGCCACAATTGCGGCGGTAAGGCCCCTCTTTGGGGAGAGACTGGCGTCCTCACCTTCCGCCTGACGCAGGTAGGTACTCACCGGACACGGCTGTTTCGGGAGGTACCTGTTTCGGATTCAGTGGGAGGACACGCCCGGGTGTCAGCACTGTGAGGATCGCCCGGAGGACACGGTGGAGCATACGGTGGAGGTCTGCCCTGCTTGGGCTGAGCACCGCCGTGTCCTCGTCGAGGCGATCGGCGGCGGCAACCTCTCGCGTCCGGCCCTGGTTGAATCCATGGTCCGGAGCGAGGAGGCTTGGGAAGCGGTCACCTCCTTCTGCGAAGCAGTAATGCTAGCGAAGGAGGAGGCGGGCCGCGCGAGGGAAAGGCAAGGCCTTCGCCCCAACCGCCGCAACAGGAGAAGACGCCCCGGGCGTCGGGAGTCGCAGGGCGATCCCCGGCCACCGTAGGCGCGGGCCTGCGGACGGCGAGCGTTGGGTGGCTCGCTGTCCGATCACCACCAGGCCCGGGTCGATGGCGCGTTGTGTTTCACGCGCGCCTCAAAGAGATGTCAGCATAGAAGACGGGGCCCGCTAGGGCCAGAGCCTGCCAGGGTTGCGGAATTTGTTCGAAAGAGTCACCGCGGCCCTGGAACGCAAAGGGCTTTAGAAGGAACACGGATGGGTTTTAGTCAGTAAGAGTCTGACACGCCCTTCCGCTCCACCCAGAGCGGAAGAAGTCATTTGATGATTTCCCATCCTAGAAAACAAAAAAAACCCCCAAATGGATTGCCTGAACTGGGAAGTTATTGCCCCATCTTTAAATCGCTATACACTACGACTGGGAACATTCGGGATGGACGCGAACGGAACGGCTCAGTGCATATTTGTTTGCCAGGGAGCACAACAAACTGCGAAACAAGAACGAGCTGCTCCCCCGCTAGTTCAAATCCTGGGTACGCCCTTGTTATGTAAAATGTCTATTCCTGCCCCGGAAATACATCTTCATGGCTTCATGTCTGGTCTCCTGGTAGGGACTTATAAATCACTTCCTCCTCAGTGTCATAAATTTTATTACGGTGAATTTTTCGATATTTTAATAGATGTTCTGCACTTCCGCTATTCGGGGCGGAGACGAACTAACTAATCAGAGATCATTAAAATCGATCCAGCCGTTCTTGAGTCATAAATGGTGTACCTAACAAAGTCGAGTTAGGTAGTAACTAAACTTTGTTTTATATATTTAGATTACTCTTTGGCGTATGTTAAAATACATTTTGGGACCTAGACCTTACTTGTTTTGAGAAAATAAGGTCTGGGGGACTCTTGGATTTCAGCTAAATCTCTGATAGTGATCTCTTCATATTTTCGGTGTAGTGGGTGTGGTGATGGGAGCTCTGGTTCTGGCTGACTACAATTCTACAGCTGGATTGACAAAAAAAAGTACAGCAAAAAAACAAATCAGTCAAAGAATTTGGATAAGAATGTTGAGTCGAATGTATTATTTGCGTTAACAGTTTTAGCGTAGTTTTATAGCTAAAAATATTACAATTATTGTAAGGTTTATATTTAAATAATTGTTTCTTTGCTAGAAAAGTTTTTTAACAAAACAATCATGAGTAGGGGTAAACGATTTTATCGTAAATATATCGACGAGCCGGTTATGAGCGACAAGACGCTTCTGGTTAGCGTTGAAGACCTCATAGCTGTGGCCTTTGGGTCCTTGGAAGTGAGTACACTACTTATATTCAGTGTTGAGAATAGCTATTTAACTAGTACTAACACGAGTTAACATGATTGTAGCTACCTACTTAGATAGCTTGTGGTAACTTGCTGCTTGAACTTTGGGTTGGACCGTAGGAGCCATCGCCAGGGTATGTAAAGTAGGGGATAGCAAGGCCATGTTTGTATTTGCCATCGTGGATGCGTGAATACTGAGTCCATCTTTTATAGCCTCCTGACTATTTTATCGAACCTTCGGAGAACTTTCCACCTGGGCACACGTTGCCGTGGCCGATCTGGAAAAATATAAATAGACTCCGTACTCAGGTCGGCCGCAGTAAAGAAAACCTCTTCAGGTTCTTAGATGGTTCTGATCTTCGGTGTTTGTGTGGCGTCTCTCTGTGTTCCACGGCCCACCTTTCATCTTGCGCCGCATGCCCTATCATCTGTTCGTGCGAGGACCTTATGGCTGCGTCAGCGAATGGTTGGTTACCGTTGCTGAGCAGGCGAAATATAAAATTTCATAAAACTGTAATTGCCATCGATTCGCTAAGACGAAGAAGCAGGGAAAGAATTTTGGGGCTTCAAGGGATTAAAGATTGATGCTAAAATTATGCGATCCTCTGAGCAATATCTTTTATTGGCATATTTTGCTGGTTGCCCTCTGGTGCAGAGCTCGACCCCTCGAAGTAAATACCTACCTGGCTATGGCTACGGCCTTGGGTGTTAGGTTTTTAAAATCCAAAACCTATTGCCTTACCTTATAGTAGCTTTTTTACACATGTAACGTAACCGCAAACACTCGCAGAGCCTGGACTCTTAGTGGCTAATTTCGAACGTACCTGTTAGTGACAGTCAGAGGGCGTCCACAAGGGGTTTAAAGATTGCAAAAAACCTACCGCCAATTTCTCTAATGGTAAGTACCTACTACCACACCAACCCTCTTTCCCCTGATTCATCAACAAGCCATGCCTTTGGTCACTGCCAGAGATTTTTTTTTATGAGTGGCTTCTCGCTGTTCAACCTATAAGGTTGTCGACTGCTTAATCGGGCTTGCCTGTGGTGGCCTTAATATAATATTAAAGCCTCCAGTCAGGGTTTATAAAAAACTTACAAACTAAGCGACTACACGCTAAGGGCACCCCCTGTGGGGTACGGGCCTCGGCTTAGGGCGTCGCTGGGGAGAGGACAGCTAGGGACGGGCTGGATCGAACTGGGCACTGCCAGAGATGGCAAGTTATGGGGCAAGGGGTGACTTACTGAAGGCAATAGAGGCATCTTCGTCTCCAATTAGGTCTTCATGCTACTTGATCTTTGACGGTGAAACTGAAGAAAGTTTTTCACTGTCAATAGCAGTCTAGGTCATAGTACAATATTCCTGCTAGAGAGAGGCCTCGCTTGCTGAAATAACCGAACCATCGCATGGTCAAACAGACAACACCAGCAAAAGATCTACCGGTGCAAAGAAAACGCGCAACGATCAAGGCGTGCATTTCTCATCGTCGGTCTAGCTTTTTGCCAAGTATGTTGTTGTCGGATTCCAGTCTAACCGGGCGCATACGGCTGTCTAACCGGGCGCATACAGCTATCTAACCGGGCGCATACGGCTGTCTAGCCGGGCGCATACAGCTGTCTAACCGGTCGCATACGGCTGTCTAAACGGGCGCATACGGCTGTCTAACCGGGCGCATACGACTTGTGTTTTGTCCCAAAAAGGTTTGCAACCATTGTTATTCTGAGTTCTGTTCTGGCTGGTATAGTACTATGGCTTTGTCAATTTGACAGATAAAGGAAAAAAAAACAAAGAAATTATAAATTATCATAGCTTTGATATAGCATGTAAAACATTTTTTTACAAATTTACAACAACTTATAGGAATTATTTGTTTGCTAGATTTCATTTTTTACGTGCAATCATGAATAGACGTTTTCATAAAGCACTTGACGAGCCCAACATGAGCTGCCAAACACTCCTCGTCTCCGTGGAAGATCTCATATGTAGGGCTTTCGGACCCACCGCAGTGAGTTTACATTGAAAAGTCGCAATCAAAATCTTTGATTTCAATTTCATTGCGGTGACTGGGACAAGATAACCCATTGTAACTGGTGTGGCAGAAGAGAGATCTTGCCATAATTGATGGCAGTGTAGTCTCTTTAAGGGTTGTAGGAGGACGGCTGCTGAAAGCTGCGTCCGGTTAGCACCACAGAATTTTCGATAATACTGCCATTCTCAACGCGTGTGTCTAGCTCAAGTTAAACCCAATCACTGAACGCGACGTCCATGCGCCCTATCATGCCTCTGCAACTGCGGCAGGTGTGTGAGTGCCCGCTTTAGACTGAAAGCCGACACCGACATAGGATGGTAGTTGGAAAAAGTTAGGGAGAAATCATGATTATAGGTTAACATTGAAGTGAACACAAATTATGGTCCTAGTTCATCATGAATCATTATGTCTTTGCTATGTCCTAAGTGATGATAACTGCAAAAAAACTCTTTCCAGAAAAACACAGTTAACTTCAAACTGGTACAAACAATACTACACATCTTGGCGCGCCAGTTGCGTTTACTCGAACAAGATGTGGAGATTAAGTTTGATGAAATTGGAATCGACTTCGAATCTGGAAGAGCCTTTCACGGTGCCGACAATTATGACGAGGACGAGTATTATGACGAGGATGGTTATGAAAACTTGTCACATTCGAGCAGCTCTTCAGGAGGCAAGGAAGTAGAAGGCAGACTTGCGATAAGGGAACGAGGTAAAAAATGGGGAAAAACAGATCGAGGTGAGAAGGAGGAAAAGGGGGAGAAAGAGGAACGAGGCGAGAAAGGAAAAATAAAGGAAAAAGGTGAGAAAAAGGAAAAAAAAGGAAAACATGAGAAGGATGAAAAGGATAAACGACACCGATCTAAGGACAAAAAAAGAGGGAGTAAAGATAGGGGAACCAGTTCTAGTCCTAGGGGCAGAAGAAGTGAAGACGAGGGGGCGGAACGAGAAGGTCGTGGTGGGCGACGCAGACGTGGTGAAGATGATGAAGACGAGGGTGGGGAACGAGATGGCCGTGGTGGGCGACATGGTGGGCAACGTAGACGAGGTGAAGATGATGAAAACGAGGGTGGGGGACGAGATGGCCGTGGTGGACGACATGGTGGGGAACGAGATGGCCGTGATGGGCGACATGGTGGGCAACGTAGACGAGGTGAAGATGATGAAAACGAGGGTGGGGAACGAGATGGCCGTGGTGGGCGACATGGTAGGCACAGGAGAAGAGGTGAGGACGATGGAGACGAGGGTGATGAACGAGAGGGCCGCCGACATGGTGGGCGAAGCAGAGACCGCGAGGATCGAGAGAGAAGGGGCGATCGACAAGGAGAGAGAAGAGTTGATCGATATGGAGAGAGAAGGGGCGACCGACGTGGAGAGAGAGGGGGTGAATACGACGAAAACGATGATCGAGGTCGACGCCGCTTGGTAAGACCTAGTACGAGTTCTTATTTATGTACTTTCAAAGCAGTTTTTAATTTGTAATGAATCGCCGAAATTCACCAAAATAACAGCCAGGCTAAAATGGAACTGGGCCGGACAAATCTGCGGCACGTCAAAGGGTCAATAGGCTAAATTAACCACAAAGTGGGTTCCAGAAAATGTCCAGTGACATTGCGGCAGACAAAATCCATGATGGTGGCACGAGTTTGACGCGTATCGATATAATTGATAGAAGGAGGAAAGGCCTTTGCCCTGCAGTGAGTCAGAGTAGTCTGAAAATAAATAACAGTTTTAATCATGATACGAGTAGACCATATCATGAATTTGGAGACAGGATATATTTTATCCAGTTAACTTGTGCAAATAAAGATACTTCTAAAGACGAGGCAGCTGGAAAAAGCTAGAAGGATATATATCTTTGGCAGTACATCGACTATCCCCGCGGTGATGCTCGTGGTCACCACCTTTTCTTCTATGCCGTGTTGTTTTCAGCGTTCGTCTGCTGTTGTAGTTGTGTACATAGTTTGAAATTCATCAGTCTTGTTCTATTTTAGGGTGGCAGAGAGGGGTCTGGTACAAGTATTACTGTGACAGGTATGGCTACTTTAAAATATTTTGTAAGTAGGTATTATTGTTGTGCTGCACTTGTCTCATCATCTGCTTAGCCTTCTTCCCATCTTCATTGGGTTTGGCTTCTAGTCAAACCGGATTCAGCTGAATACCAGTATTTTACGTGGAGCGACTACCTATCTGACCTTCACAGCTGGTAACTGTAGTAACCGGGTACTTCATGCCATGAAGTATCCAGTTTCATGGCAAAACTGATGTCAGATTTTCTCCTGTTTTACAATCCTTAACGACTGTCAAAGATCTACAAATGACATGCTTTCTGAGGCACGGAGGCGCTCCATATGTTAAGGTGGTCACCCGTCCACTTACCGATCTCTGCACGAGTTGCTTAACCTTGTAGATTGACCCGTGCGGCTGTTGTGTACTTGTAATCGAAATATAAATTGAGAACCTGTAGAGTAGATTAATACTATAACATGTTTTAATTTTTTGGACAGAGGCCTCACGGAAGGGTGGATCAGGAGCTACCGATAAAGTTTTAGTCGGTGAGTTCTAGCTACAATGTCATAACATGTAACTGAATACTGCTATTCAATGGTATTGAAAATTAATTAAATCCCTTTTTAAATTTTAGCTGATAGAGGACCAGCCACACGTAAGTAAACGGAATATTTTTAAGGCCAGGATATTCGAGCGCAGTAGGTACTTAGTGTTACTTTCCTCCGCGCGCGCGCAGCAAGTCGCGCGAACGCCCAGTTCAAATGAACTCGCTGACCCCGCTGTGCAAAAAATGTTGTGTCCCAGTATAAAATTGTAACAGAGCGGAAGAAGTCATTTGAAGATTTCCCACCCTTAAAAAAAAAAAAGGTGAACTTTGTTTCGGAATTCATATTAATTTATTTTAGTCTGATTTTTGTTCGTTTGTTTGCTTGTATGTTTGTTACGTTAAATTGTAACAGTAGGTACAGTTAACTTTGTTTTACGGAATTCATGTTAATTTATTTTTGGAACGAAGTTCCTTATCGCGCGTTGTGAAAGGGGGCTAGACGGAAAAAATTCTTACGAAAAGTTGTCACGACACTTTTTGCTATAGTAAGCTATTGTAAGTTGTGCGGCGTCGCATGTTTCTCTGTCTGTCTGTCTCTCTCTCTCTCTTATAGAAAGCAAGCCAGATATTTTCATTTCCTCTTTCTAACGACACTTTTTTATTAATTAAAAACCTGCCAAGTGTGAGTCGGACTCGCGCATTAAGGGAAGACGACAGACAGACGGACAGACAGACGAACAGATAGACGGACAGACAGACAGACGGACAGACAGACGGACAGACAGACGGACAGACGGACAGCGGAGTCTTAGTAATAGGGTCCCGTTTTACCCTTCGGGTACGGAACTCTAAAAACATTTAAATAAACAAGTTTTTAAAATATTCGCCTAACTCTCACCAAACCCTATAAAAATAATTTAATTTTCCCGCCATCTTTGGGAGTTCACTATAGGATTTAAAATTATGTCATACTGTTGTGTTTACGAAGTCGAGAGAGTATATAATATATATATATACACACTCTTAGAAAGGAACTTCGTTCCATCCGGGTGTCCCTTGACACCTCTCAAGTTTTGTCTGTTTTTTGTTCGTTTGTATGTTTGGTAGGTTTGGTAGTTTGGATGCTTCCAGGGTAAAAAAAAATACTTCTATTTGGTCCGTAAGTTAGATTATCAAACGTCGTGTCGTTTTGGACACGTATTTTTGCTTTATCAAATCAATAACACTACTTAAAAGTTCGTCATTCTTAGTTGTTCTTCGTCATGATTGTTATGAATTCTCTTAATCAGTAAGATTATTAAATATCATATTTATTAGTTTATTATTTTAGCATATATATTATTTTAGTATATGTATTTTATTAGTATAATATTATATTATTTGTGTATTCTTTCCGAAACAAAATGTGATACAATTTTAATTCAAATGTAACGTCATGCGAAATTTCAACGCACTGCATCGTCTTCATTTTTTGTTTACGTGACAAAAGGAAAAATACGTGTCCAATATTTTTTGATAATGTAATTGACGGAATAATTCGATTTTTTAGTCATCAACCCAATTTAATTGCAAAAATGAATTGATTGTCCTGTGTATTGACACATGACGATAATTAAAGATATAATAATTTACGCACGGCAAAAAAAAACAATAGTATAAAATATAATAAAAAATCACGATTATTAATAACGCTCGTGCTAGGACCTCGTTGCTGCAAATCTGGTTGAGGCAGAGAGGATGTGCACTTATCGGCTGCTCATTTTCTTTATCTTGCAATGCATGCTGTCTTATTAGCTTGTATAAGAAAAACATTACTCTTTTACAGTATTCTTAATTGTACAGGTACAATGATTTTAGGTGGGATATATTCACCGATACAGTTCTACATCTGCCGTTGCGTTTGTATATATATTTTTTTAAACATCAGACGGTCGCATAGCACGCGTGGGCAGCATCGAGGTGGTGACGGCGTCCCAGTTCTCGATGCTGGCGCGAGCGGTCCGTCAGCTGGAGCATGTGACCGGGCCGCTGCCCATACCCGCCCTGCCCGATAATGAGCGGCTCCGGGCAGACCTGGCCAAGGGCCGCGCCTCGCTCTCCGACACCATGGAAGCTGTGCAGGTAGCTACCACGAGGATCTGTATACCATGACCAGGATTAGTACTTACTTCACTTCCCTTCAGCACGTTTCCGTAATATTCCTGTGACTGTTCATGAGGGTGAATATAATAAATGAAGAAGAGAAGTAATGCTCTTTGATTTGCTTTTTGAAGAAAAAGATTGTGGGTCACGAATTCTAGGTGTCGTAGAGGAGAGTGGGAATAAAAATGTTACTATAGTAGGCGCCAGATAAATGTGGAATAAAGTATATTGACCTTTCCCTAATAACTGTTCATAGGTACCTGAACAATTAAATATGAATCGTTTTTCATTATTAGACAATGTTAAGGATCACGAGAGATGATGATTCGGGACAGCTTTGTGTCATTAATTCCGTTTTTCAAATTAAAAATGTCAATAATTGTAGGTGGGTCAATGACCGTTATTCCACGATTATCTG
>NDFZ01003419.1:0-27973 GCA_002192655.3 Mamestra configurata
GTGTCTAAGTGTAAGCAAATCATGTTCCCAGCCTCAGTCTACAGATCATCGTTCGGCCCATGTACTTACGATCTAAACTGGGAATTTCAGTGGCCATGTTGGAATGAAATAACCTTAGGCTTTATAGACACATGAAGAACTACTTACATTCAACGTAAAGAAACATGATAAAAGCAAAACAAGCAGCAGTAACACTCGACCAGGGCGGGCCATAATGCCGACTGTCAGACCACAGAGCATAACAAGAGAGACTCAATTAAAACACCAATTAATCGATTGCCAATCAATAGTTTATTGCCCGATTGTACTACGCTACTGTTACACGATTTTATTACTTCATTTAGTAACTATCAAATGAAGATTTGATGACTTTTGGTTTACCTACCTAGGTGTTCTGGCAATAAGTAGATAATTTGCGACGTTGTAGTACTTAATCAATTAAATCATATGAGCACGAATTAATTTCGGATGAAGTGAGAGAGGATTAGAAAAAGGTGACCAAACTAAAACTGGGGCCAGATTGACCGCTGTAGAAATAATGTGGCCAACTGCCATAGTATCGTCCCTCCCCAGGTACAGAATCAGTGTGGAGCCTTATCACAAGAATACACAACCACCTGCTCTTTTCAGGATTTGAAGGCGACGAATGACAGAGCTGTCCAGATGGCGACATATGGGCTGGATAAAAATTAACAGTGGTGGCCTTAGGGGGTGGCGAGCAGAGCAACCGCCCGGGGCCTCGCTCTTGCACGGTCCTCGCACTTGCAGCGCCTCGCGCAACCCGAGTTCAAAAAGCCTTACATTTGAAACGTTTATACATATTTTTTGCAATAAAATGAAATTATTTCATAGCAAATTATTTAGTAATACTAATAGCAGCTGAAAATTCTCAGGATAGAGTGATTTTATTTTTAATTTTCAGAATCAAAATCAGAATTATTTATTTGCCAGCAATGTAGGTAGGTACAAGTTTGAGATGGTGCAGAATTGGGTGTTTCCGCTAAATTCTACCTTACGGTATGCAAAATCATTATGTTCGTCTTAGGAAAAGCCGCAAACATAACCAGATAACTACTTTCGAACTAAAAGAACGGGGGCTTCGCAAAGATCTGCTGCCCGGGCTCTCGCAAAGGCCGCCGCTGAAAATTAAGTAGGAGTCAATCAAAAGAGGAAGAAAACTGAAATTAAATTTGCGTACGTTTGATGCTTAAACTTTCTAAAACAGAAAGAAACTTGCTTTTTAAACTAGCACTTAAAACTGATGTATGTATTTAGTTAAATCTTTATTTCCACTGAATATATTTTTTCTAGGTCGCTACTAAATTAAACATAGCTAAGTGAATTCCTGTATTGACGAAGTTAGGACCTACTCCCGTTGATTCTATTAATATATGTTTTAGGGTAAAGAATTAGGAGATCAATCAATCAAATAAAAGTTCTGCTTAGCTAGCAGTTTACTTTATATAGCCTACATTAACGGCGGTCAAAATAAGACTACCTAGGCAAAGCTTCCACCTAAATCATAAAAGTATATACCTATCTACAGACAGGTGTAACAATGTAAACTAAACGTTTCAGCAGAAATTAACATTCCTTCCGTGAGAAATGTTGGCGTGTAGTCGATGTATCGATCGTCTCACCGCGCACGTTTGCTGCGCCGAGGGGTGAAACCTCCCCACAGTACGATCCACCGTGCAGAGCAGCCATTGTACCCAAGAATACGGCTTTAAAAATGATAAAACCTAACAAAAACCAACCCTGAAAAGACGAAACAACGGCCCAGTGAACAAGATTAGTGAAAACTATACAAAAATATAAAATTTCAGTACTAAGAATGATCAAAGTAACGTAAATCCGGGATAAAAATGGCTGCTCCAAATACCAAAGGCACGTTAAAACAATAATGTAATAAAAATTAACATAGAGTAGTGTAAAGAAGTCTTCCAAATAGTGTTAAGTATAAAAAGTATTTATTAAAATTATAGTTCGTGAAATTAGAAGTGAAAAAAAATATATTTAATGTTATTATTAAAAATCGATGTCTTCCAGTTGATGTCAATTTAAGAAATAAAAAAAAGTAAGCTCGAGAATTCGACAATAATAAAATAAAAGAGATAGTTAAGTAAGTTGAAGGCTTATACAGCCTAAATAAAAAGAGTAAGGAGGTTGTAAACCAGCTTCAAAATGCATCATTTGGGCAAATTCAAGTTGCCTCCCCTGAGGAATGTCCTGGAAGTGACCATGCAGACGGTGAGGCAGCAAATCCCGGAGAAGCCAGGCGCGGCCCCGCGTCCTCCGCAAAATGTCAGGTTCGCGAACCTAGGTGAGTCTTCACAAGGTTAGTAGGTTAATCAATACACTAAAGATTTTGATATTTTATCTTTGTAACTATTCAAAATGACTATAGATTACTAATTTTGGCTCAATGTTACAACAAAACTTTAATATTATTAAAATTCTAAAACCAAATTGGAATCACAGTAACGAAATTAAAAATGAATAATAATTACTAATAAAGATAAATAGATAAAAAATAAATTAAAACGATTCTTTGACAATTTTTAGATAATATGGGTGAAAGCTGCGAACTTTCAACCATGAACGAGACGACGTCCCCAAGCTACCAGTCGACGAATCCGACTAACCCGTTCCTAAGCGGAGCCCTGCAGGCCGAGGATTCCTTCACCAGCTATCAGAACACGTATCCCCAACAAGATGGGGTTGCTCCTAGGTAAACATCAATGAATACTAACATCTTCAACAAAAGATTAAAGGAATCCGATAAATTGCAAATAACTTATTATTTCAGGACTCAGAGCATGCAAAGCGTCGATTTTTACGCTTCATCTGAAGAAGGCGGTGGTTTCGAGGAAGGTGGAGGCCCACCTGGTGCGAAAATCAATGAATACCAAGCAGCTTGGAACGTCACCAATGCTATTCAGGTGTGCAGAGCAAAATAAATGTGTAAATTCATAATTTAAACGTAATAGAGGCTAACAGTAAATTTTTCTTTCAGGGTATGTTCGTAGTGTCCCTGCCGTTCGCCGTCCTACAAGGCGGGTACTGGGCGATCGCTGCCATGATTGGCATCGCCCATATTTGCTGCTACACCGGTAAGATCCTCGTCGAATGCCTCTACGAAGACGATCCCGTGTCAGGCCAACGAGTCAGAGTCCGCGACTCCTACGTCAGCATCGCCAAAGAATGCTTCGGCAGAAAATATGGCGCAAGAATCGTCAATCTTGCTCAAATTATTGAACTTCTCATGACTTGTATTCTTTACGTCGTCGTGTGTGGCGATCTCATGATCGGCACCTTCCCTGACGGCGCCATTGACACGCGGTCCTGGATGATGTTAATAGGGATATTCCTTTTGCCTTTGGCTTTCCTAAAGTCATTGAAAAGCGTCAGTATGCTGTCTTTCTGGTGCACCATGAGCCACTTGATCATCAATGCTATTGTCCTCGGGTACTGTATTCTTAACATCGGTGACTGGGGCTGGGGTAAGGTAAAATGGACATTGGACTTTGAGAACTTTCCAATAAGTTTAGGCGTCATAGTTTTCTCATACACCTCACAGATTTTTCTGCCAACACTAGAGGGTAATATGGAGGATCGGTCCAAATTCGAATGGATGTTAGATTGGTCACATATCGCAGCTGCCGCATTTAAATCCATATTTGGATATTTGTGTTTTTTGACCTTCCAAAACGATACCCAGCAAGTTATCACGAATAACCTTCGTTCAGCTGGGTTCAAAGGTCTTGTAAACTTTTTCCTTGTCATCAAAGCGGTACTGAGTTACCCTCTACCTTACTATGCAGCGTGCGATCTGCTTGAGCGTGCTCTGTTTAGAGGCAAACCTAAAACATTTTTCCCCGTCATTTACGCACTGGATGGAGAACTGAAAGTGTGGGGGCTTGCATGGAGACTGGGTGTGATAATGTTCACTATTTTGATGGCTATATTTATTCCACATTTTGCTATTTTGATGGGTTTCATCGGCAGTTTCACGGGAACTATGTTGAGCTTTATCTGGCCTGCGTACTTCCACCTCAAATTGAAAGGCAATACGCTAGAAAGCACTACGATTGCATACGATTACTTTATCATATGCCTTGGTGTTCTCTTTGGAGTCATTGGTATGTACGATTCTGGCTCGGCCCTGATCAAGGCGTTCAAGATAGGTCTGCCGTTCTAATTTTCCATAATATTAGACTCATTGTTGAACTATTTTTAGATTTATGCATACATCGTAAATTATACTTTGTCGCAATAACTAAGCGGCTGAATGTTGAATGTATGAGTTATATACCTAGACCGATGTATTTGATAAGTTTTGTATCTTAGGTCTGTTTAGTACATGGCCATATAGGTTTTGTTAGATAATCTTACTTTTTTCGTATAGAGACAATAAATAATGTATAAGAGGACGATCGCCTTTTGCCTTCGCTACTTCGTTTTACTCCAGATTATTATGTATATAGTTATAATTGTCTAGCTAAACTCTACAAATATGATATACTGTTAATCCAATGTCTTCCAATGAAAATATTATGTTTTATAATATGTAACAACGAAGTCTTCCATTGATAATGATGCTATTAAAAAAGCATAATTACTTGCTTGTACTTATAAATATCAAAAACATATTTGGATAATATTTACATTAATATTAGGAAACTGTATCGTAGCAAACTGATTGAGATTCCAGTAAGTCTTTATTTACTCCGAATTTGAAATAAAGAAAAACCTGTTTGAATATTGAACATATTACTTTTACACAAAAATGTGTTTTTATAATTTTTATTGTGTTCAGTCATACTGAAAGATCTATTTACAAACTTAGGTATACAATTTATTTAATAAGATGAATGCTGGTGGAGTATACTAAGCTATTATTCTGACGAGTATATCCAAATGTCTTCCATTTTCTAAATATAATTGTTGTTGATTATATTAATAGAGTATTGTACTAAATTATACATGTTGATTAGACTAGATAGTTACGTTACATGAAGATATTCTGAGAACATGTGATTATTGTGATACCAATGTTTTGAAACTTTATATTAGGTATACAGATGATTTTGGAAAAAATAGGAAAGAATATCGAAGAAATAATAAGTATAAAACTAAAGGAAATAACAATAATAATGTAAATCAAGAGATACTAAAGCAAATGATAAAATACCGGAGCTAAGGATATTTTATTACAGCTGCAGACTACTATCAAAAATTCCAGACTGGACGAAGTCTGCAGCGTAAATATAACCTTAATTAAAGTTATAAGGAGCACGCAAACTTCTCTTGTCACGAATACCTATGTAGGTAAAACTGTAACATAAATGCAAAAGGATTTGAAATAATTAGCCTGCAAATTAAGGAACCGTATCGACTTAGGTAATAAAGATAACTCAAAGTTTGTCTGAAGAATCCATCTGTATATCTAGCATAAGAAATTGGGCTTCCAAGATTTTGGCGGTAAAATCTATAGGAATAAAATATGCTTGTCTTCAATTACGCCTAACAGTTTAGTTTTGATTGAAGTACCCATGCTTATATCCATATGAATATTTAGAAATGTATCCAAGTGCAATAATGTTGTATAAAAATACTTAATAATATGTATTGTGATGAAATGAACAATTCTAGGTGTGTATTTTAAATAATATAAAATGTTATTCGATATTTGTATTATTTCTTTTATTGCCATTATTCTAAATTATTCTTGAAGCATTGATAGATGTTTACAATCAATCACGGGCTCATTATTATTCCCTGTGGTACCCCTTACTAAATTTTACTTCGCCGGTAAACCTTATCTTGCTCAGATCTTTATTTGAGACCTGCATGCATGCAATGCAACATAAAACCGTTACATGCTTCATCAAATGTCTGCTAAAAGGTATTGCTTTTTCCTTAGAGCGAACATACAAATATTTTTTACTCTCTCAATAAAATAATAGGTATCAAGGTCAAGTGATAAGGGAACCATTTAAATTGGCAATTTGTTTAATTGTTCCCGCACTCGCTACCCGATCAGACGCCATGTTTACAAAATGGACGCGCGCATTCACGCATGCGTGCTGTTTCTATTATGTATCCTTATACAGATAACTGTGAGTATTATATTTTAAACAAGAAGCGTTGCTAATATTCGATTGTTGCTAATAGCTAAATGATTAATTATCTATACTTATAATACATAAAGCAGAAGAGTTTGTTTTATTGTTTATTTGGTTGAACGCATTTCATCTCAGGAACTGTTGGTTCGAATTGAAAAATTCTTTTCATCGAGGAAGGCTATATAACATCACGCTACGACTAATATGAGCGGAGTATTGATGAAAAATGCGACGCAGACGAAGTGAGCGGGTCAGCTAGTTTCAAATATATAGCAAATGAGGGACTCTCTGATAGATGTCCCATGTCGGGCACCAATTGAATGATAATTCTAGCTCCTGACAAAATTGGAATAAATTACTTTGGGGATTTGAAACGACCATCAGATTTAAATAAAACAATTTGGTTTATCTTACTACCAACTTTATAATAGACCGATTCCACTTTTCTGTGTTTAGCTATTTCACCTAGCTGTGAGCTTTATTTTCATGGAGTACTTAAAAATTTCTAATCTTCAGACCACTATATTCAAACCGTCAAATGTCCCAAGACCATTAGTCTTCTTAACGACTTATCATTTTACTTTTGACTTCCTCTATCCTAGCGACCGTACAACCTGCGAAACCACCCATGCTGCATAGAGCCAAACGAGAACCTTACCCTCGCCATGATCATAGACGCGTTCGAGATCTATGGCCATGACCCCACTGACAAGCTTGACAATCTGTGGCTCTACCAGAACGAGATGTTGAGGGTCAAGACTGCTGAGGATCAGGTACCAACACTAAAACGAAAGAAAGTCCATGATGTATTATTAAAGACGCTGTTCCACAGCAGCCCATGGTTAAGATACATCGATTTTTAATAATAACGTAGACGGGATCGGGCCTCATTACGGTACGCATAAATGCGTCGCTGGAAAACAACTGCCGGTCGATTTAGTAAGCATGTCGAAGTGAAGGCTTGGGTGAAGTGATCACGAGGTGAGCTGTCAATCCAAGTAATCAAGATGTCACGTGATTACGAAGTGAGCTGTCATTTCATCTTGATTATATGGATCGACAGCTCACCTCGTGATCACTTTACCCAAGCGTTCACTTCGACATGTTTACAGAAACGACCAACTGAACGGCGCCTGGCACGTGTAATATCTCAAGATACATCCAACACATCAGTGGATGATGTTTGTCGCCTCATGTAGACCAGCTTAAGTCTCGTATCCGCTAGGCAACATTTGACGCGCAACATGCATTTGCACAACAATGCGCGATATTGAAAGCAGGCGCGCAACATTGACAATATTACTAAATAAAAGTTCAGATCATTTTGAGCAGCAACGAATGCCGCTCAAAATGATGAGCAACATGTTACGCATCATATCGCGCGTCAAATTTTAATGTTGCCAAGTAGATACGAAGCTTTATGAGAAGCTCATGTGGCAGAAAGATTATCACCAGCCGACAAAATTGGTAGCAAGGCTAGCTGACTAGGAGAGGCAGGACTTCTTATTTCAGCTCTTTAATAAGTCCCTCCAAATGAACCTGTTTTTGCTTCTCTTTCGTAGACGCGGTGCCTTTAATATCATTTTTTTAAATTTTGTTTCCTTAGTACATGATCAACGAAAGAGTCCACATAGCCTCAGACCACTTAGGACGTTTTGTTAGACTTCACATACAAGAACTTAAGGTAAGCCTAAACAAAGTACACCTTCTAGAAAAAAAATACGTATTAAATATAATAATATTTGGAAACCGATCGCTAAACTCAGAAGTCACAACAGCCAACAGCTACGTACTTATTACCATTATTACTGCCTAGACTTTTCTCACAGGTCTTGCTGATTACGCTTGACGATGTCATAGATAACATGCTGACCATGTATGAAAACCACAATGCGGTAGCTGCTGAACGAAAGGCTACCTACACTGGAGGCCCCGTGCCTATGGAGTTTTATATGAGTCAAGGTAAAATGATCATTACCTAATTAATGCAATAAAATATTCTTATTCTTTATCCTTAAAAATAAAGTACAAGTCCCAAAAACATTAAGAGTAAAAAAAACCTTATAACAGACGGATTGTGGTGATATATGTGGTAATAAGATCCACGCGTGTAGCTTTTCCTAGAAAAGATTACTCAGGCCTCAGTTCTCTTGGCTCTTGATTGTGTATTCTATCTAATTTGATCCCATTAGAATATTTCACACTTCGCAAATAAAGATCCGCACTGCAGCTAAGTCGACCAAAAGCTATCCTCCTGTCTGGAAAACGATAAAAGAAGTATCTATAAAGATCACTTTTTCTGCCAAATTCTGCTACTGAACTATTTTCCACAGAATTCTACTGTGGCAGAAACGTATACATCTTCACTTCGGAGCTATACAGTGACATTTACAACATGGGCAGAGGAGTAGCTCCCTACTGCAAGGACCGATCCTTCGTGTTCCTCGGCTTCCTGCATTTTCACGATGAGTCCAAGTACTATTTAATGGACGACCCGAGTATTTCGTTTCCGACTGACAACTACTTGCATGGTTTGGAGTGCCATATGGGTATTTGTGTATTCAGGTTAGTCCAAATAATATCAATCAGCATCATAGCATCATCATATCAGCCGAAAGACGTCCACTGCTGGACATGGGCCTTCCCCAAAGGGAGCTTTTGCCATAATCGCCACGCTTGGCAGACGGGTTGGCGATCGCAGTGTAGCTGTTGCAATGCACAGAGAATGCTGCTGCCCATTTCCTGGTGATGATGATGATCATCATCATAGACACTCCTTGAAAGCATATCGGAAAAAAGTTTATCGAAAGACATCTCGTTCAGGTTCCCCTTCAAGAAGCTCGTTCAAAGAGTTCGCGACGTGTCTACTCTACCGAAGGCTATCGTCAAGTGCGGCACGGAGATGTACAAGCTACCGCCGTTGTCTGCCGCCTCCTGCATCATCACGTCAGGGTCCTTCATACTGGACTTCAATATACAGGGCGTACGATATCGGCATTACGATTATTTGCTGGTAAGATCCACATTTTTACAGGGCTATGCAATTTTCCCTCGTCGATCTCAAATCTGTAGATTAGGAAATTATGAGCCAAACCATGCAAGATACTTGCATGCTTTTGTGCAAGTTACAGGCATGTGTATCACTACATTAAGGGACTCAGGAAGTGACGTTTGTCACGTCATCGTGAACACTCAATTCAACCCGAGTGAGAACGAATAAATCACGATCGACTCGATCTTAATCTGGTTGTATTATCCAAGTCAAGTGACCCAATGGCACGCCAATGAGTCCCTTGACTTATGTATTTCGTGCTGACTCTTAAATGTTATCTCTTTGCAGACGATACCCAACGGTAACACATACTACACCAAAGAGCCTCACTCTCCGCTAATTTGTGACCATCACGTCTGTGAGTGGAATTACACTAACCATTATGGAGGTAAGATCTTAGTACTGCTTGTTTTGGTGCCTCTTCAATTAATGAAGGTTTGGTCATGGCCATGCCTTCGAATTTTTCCGCTTGTCCTTTATGGAGTAGAATAGCTCAGCGCCATTTATACATTAATGGCATTAATGGCCTTCTTCAGCCCTTATACCATATATTTCTTTGGGGTCAACAGTGCTACATACTATTTTTTTCATCTCCCAAATATATTTTGTTGAAATCTGTTTAAGATCGAGATCGGGCTGCAAGATTAGCCTTTACTCTTTGTACATCTACAAGATTTAGAAAAAAACAATATTATGACTTCGATCGTTGACCGTTTTGGGCTTTCATTGTGCGTACAGCCTAAGGAGTGAAATTCACTGCCGGATTCTATGTTTCCTTATAGCTACAATCTGGGGGTTTTTTTTCAAGAGTGAATAGGTAAGCGTGTTACATCGGACTACGGTTCACGAGTGTGGCTTAAGGTTTCACACGAGAGGGGGGGGTTCAAAAATATACCTACAAGGATATTTTGTGCCACGAATGTTTCACAAAACTAAGCTTCTACTTTTTACCTTAGGTCCGTTCCTGATCCCTGGTGACCCGGGTTCTGGTATTGACCCCGTGCCACCGTATATCGAGCCGACACCAAAGCCAGAGCAAGACGAAGATAACATCACTGTCCCTTGTAAGATTTTACCAAACTGTATGAGAGATTGAGAGAAGACGCTTAAGATCGCTTTTTTATAGAAATTCCGTTTCATTTTATAAGCTGTTATGCTGAGCCTCTGCAACGAGCTTATCTCGTTCAAACAAATATAAGTCTTCAGTACCAGTACCTCAGTACGCGGCTTTGATATTATTTTGTCTAGATGTAGGTATATTCTCTTTCACCTACCGTTAAAGCCGAATTAATACCGTTTAATTTATGTGACAGATGATTTTGTATTCGCCTGTTATTTACTGGTATAAAGCTTCCATGCGGAGCTTGTAAATGAGGTTGTTCTGATCGCTACCAGCCTCGTAGACCACAGCTGGACGCGCCATTTAACTCGATTCTCAATTTTAGTTTTTTTGGTCCTTTTGTGTTGAAAATTGTTTATTATATTGACTATCGTTTGCAGATATCCTGGACGGATGTTTGTTCATGTACCCGCCAAACTACGGCTCCATCGCGGGCAAGAGTTACCTGGACATGATCGACCTCCATGACGACAGGTTCACCTGTAACTCAGCTGGCGGGGCGAATAAGGTAAGGAAGGCATTTTTTGGCGTGTTGACATCCTCATGGATGTCTTCCACCCCGCGCCAGGCGGGGGTTCTGCCAGATTCTACCTAGCTAAAACTACACGATTTTCTGCAACTATCTTTGACCGCGGCGTCGGAGTGCTTGCGCAGTTCATCACACTCTCCCGGCTAATTAAACAGCGTAAGAAGGATCCAACAATATCAGAGATGAGAGACTGTAATAGTGATTAATTCAAGTTACGAGTCATGTTGGACTTTGGAGTGGGAGAGACGGAGCTCTACAAGAAGCACAGCGTTATTTATAAAGAACCTTAAAAAAAGGTTCCGCTTTTGAAATTGGAAAAATAGAACAATTATTTTTAACCGACTTTGTAAAAGTAGACTCCGCATAATACGTCAGTTTTCTCGCAATTTTCTCAAAAAATAGTAAGTCGTAACGGATCAGTAGCTATGGCATTTCATCATCAATTTTCATTGCCTGACCCAAGCTTTTTAATTTGGACACTTTTCTGTCCAGGGTCTCTACTGGTACCCGCAGTGGATGGGCGCGATGCCCCACCACCCGTACCCAAGCGGGACCGACGAGAAGGAGTTCGAACCGCCCGGAGACTTCTACCCTCACCAGCAAGGATACGACAGGGACGAACAGGATATCGAATAATACATTTCTTACAAGGACTGTTTTTTATTATTTAACGGTAACGGTGGACGAAGTGGTCGGCCATTTCACATAATGGCTATGAAGTGGCCAACACTTCATGAAATGGCCACCTCAAACCTAACCAACCATCGACAACGAAACCTCGCTGCGTGGGGCTCCTATATCTGCCTGCAGAGCTTAAAGGAAACAAACATGATGTCATCCCATTCGAGGCCGCCATTCAAATCAATCCGTTTCGGGGTGCCCTATACGATACGATACGATATCTAAATATACAACATACTGTATATTTAGATTGGATACATGTTTTCTGGTTACCACCAGGTTTGCCTTACTTTTATTTAATTTATGAAGTTTAGGCAGTTTTAGGTTAATTAGGTAGTATCTTTATAATTTATACTACATAATTTACGAAAAAGAAATAAATACTTATTATAACAAAAAGTAAAACTTAATTTATTTAAAAATAAAAATACACAACCGTTGTCAACACATTTAAATATAACTCTCTAAAAATCGACGCTCGATTACGCTACCTCGGGGTAGAACGAAAAACGCGGGCGTCCCTGCTTTCAGCTCAAAATACTTCGTCAGTAGTAAGTCACCCAGATTCTTTGAAGGATTAATCACATGAGGCATTTTATCATAACCCTCGAAATAAACGTTAATTTTAGAACAGCTGTATTTATTCTCTTCGTCCCAAGGAGCTGGGAAGAGTTGTTCTAACTGATTTAGCAGAGGCACATTTTCAGGGCAGTGTCTGATGAAATCCGTCATCTGATATTCTGGATACAAAAGTAATATTGGCCACCTTAAAACACCATCTTCGATATGTACTATCGCGTCCTGCGATCCTGGTAAACTAGGTTCTAACTTCGATAAATCTAAATCATCTTCGTCATCACATTTCGAAATTTTGATGCCTCGTTCTATGATCGCCTTGATTACTAACTCTTTCTCTTCACCATCTTTTGCATTTTTTCTCTCTTTCTTTCTTTGGTCGCGTTCATATTGTAACTTCTTCTTTTTCGCTGCGTTCAGGAGTTCTATAATTTCTTTGTCTTTCTTTTTGCCTTCTAGTAGTTTTTGACAGTGTTCAATGCAGGAGTCGTATTTTGTGACTTCGAGGGATGCCTTGGCCGCGCGTAAACGTGCCTTGGTGTGGTTAGGGTTAAAAGTTAGGGCCTTCTCGCTGTCAAATAGAGCAGATCTGTAGTTCTTTAGGTGCCAGTGTGATGCCGCTCGGTTGTTGTATAGACTTGCATTGATGTCGGCGTCGTTACATCTCTGTTTGATACCCTCGGTGTATCTGCAATAAAATATAGGATAGTACTATTATTATTGCACTTTATGAGTTATTTTATGTCATAAACCTGAGTGTAAATGTGACATTACAAAGTGAAATTAAAGTATCATATTATAATTTTATCTACGCATGGAATAGGTATAGGTAGTTATAATATAAAAGATATCTAACACTATAAATAAAAAAGGAATTAAAATAAACCGAAACAGCACTATAGTATAATAAATACCTCAACAATAAATAAATAAGTTGTTGAAACTTGAATACTAAGTCACTCAAACCATGCAAAAAATCTTGGTAATTGTGAAAATCATTACATTGTTTTGTTCTTTATTTAATAAGCCATTTTTTTTATTGTGCAAATCATTCTGATTAATAGAACTTTTTTAAGTGTGCTAGCCATTCAGATTAAATTATCATTGATTTTAATAGTGCCAATCAGTCAGAATTAATCTAAGCACAGTTATAAACACTTATTAAAATTATTTTCATATTTTCTGCTGCAGCCAAGTTAAAAACTCACAAAATCAACTCAAAATTCAGCTTCATGTCTAACTGCATGCTGAATAGTAGAATTTTACATAAAGCAACTGTCTTTCTGACCATTACAAATCAGCAACTGGTTAACACAATACCCCTTAATCAAGACTAGCAACAAACTTTAAATCATCTGCCTAGCCTTTTCCCAATTATATTGGGGTTGGCTTCCAGTCAAACCGGATTCAGCTGAATACCAGTATTTTACGTGGAGCGGCGGCCTACCAGACCTCCACAACCCAGTAACTGGGTAACACAGTACTCCTTGGCAAGACTGGTGTCAGAGTATCTGGCTTCTGACTATCCGTAGCAACAGCCAAAGATCTACAAATGACAGCCGGGACCAACAGCTTAACGTGCTTTCCGAGGCACGGANGTATCTGGCTTCTGACTATCCGTAACAACAGCCAAAGATCTACAAATGACAGCCGGGACCAACAGCTTAACGTGCTTTCCGAGGCACGGAGGAGTCTCGGTATGTTAAGATGGTCACCCATACTACCAACCACAATATCATTCTAAAAAAAATCCAAGCTGTGAACTCTCACCCCAAAATGGCCATTCTATAGTTTTTATGCTTAAAGTTGAAGTTCCCATCCTCCTTGTAGTTGCTGGCCAGCTCTACTGGTGTGTTCTCCTCAGGATCATACTTCAGTTTGGCAAGGCCTTCTGCTAGTGGAGATAGGGCACCATCTTCTGGTGTTGTCTTCATGAAGAATGGATGCTTGTCCATTTCTTCCTGCAATCATAATTTTTTATAATACATACAAGGCAAAAATCATGACCAACAGCTCCAAAAGGAATAAACACGTAGGCAGGGAGAATATACAATACATTCAAGAATACATCTACTTGGGCCAAGTAGTCTCTTTCCAGGCAAAGTAAGATAAGGAAATTGCAAGACAAACAGAAAATGCCTGGAAGAGCTACTGGCCCATGAAGGAGCTATTTAAGGGCACTTTGCCCATGTCACTGAAGCGTAAGCTGATGGATATTTGTATTCTCCCCATCTTGACCAATGGTGCACAGACTTAGTCTTTGACTAACATCCAAAAGTCCAAACTCAATATTAGCCAACATGCTGTGGAGCACAATATACTAGGTGTTAAATTAACAGACCATGTTCGAAATACTACACTGCGCTCCAAAACCCAAATTGTCGATGTGGCTGGGAAATGAGATTGGGCAGGACATGTAAGCCCCATGCTGGACAAGTGTGGGCCCTTAAAATACAGGATTGGAGCCCTGAAACAGCGAGGATAGGCCAGGGCAGGCCACGAAGGAGATGGCGGGACGACCTAGATGTCTTCCTTACGAATTAGAACGAAGAGGCACAACACCGTGAGCATTAGAGGGAATGGAGGGAGGCCTTTGCCCAGCAGTAGGGCAGTATGGGCTAGTAACAATAGTAATTATAATAGGTACATATAAATGAATAAATTAACTCCTATTAGTAAGACTAACCAGTCTTCTAATAGAGAGAGTTTGCTAGTTACCATGTACTTATTGGCAGGCGAACATTGTCCTCTTATACCTATTAACACTGTGATATAAAAACCCAACACTTTTTTTAAAAGCTGCAATAAAGTCTAGGGTTACCAAGGAGTGTCTTGCGGCTCCTCTCTAGTAGGAACCGTCGAATTGGGACTCGAGCTTTTGACTTTTCTATGTAGGACTTATCTCATAGGTTTGTCTGATAAAATCAATTTAATTTGAAGGCCTTACCTCCCATCTGTCTTCGGGCCATCCTTCAGTGTATCGCTTCTTCTCCAAGCTATCAATAAAGTCGTCCAACTCCTTGTCCAGTTTCTGAGACAGTGCAATCCTTTCCTCTTCAGTCATCGGCTGTTTAGCCCCTTTTGACGAATCTTCGGCCATGGTTCTAGTAGCTATATATTTACCTTCGTACACTGAAACTTACTAGTGACTACTTTTCAGAATAACACAATATTCTAATATTTATGATTTTATTCAATAAGAATCTTTCTAATTTATCAACTCTTCAAAATATAACCTAAAAAAACAAAGAATAGTGGTCTGTCACAACAACATATGGTTAATACTCTGTGAGAGTGTGAGTGTGGTGTGATGGGATGATAAGTTTTCGTTTGTCACAATGACTGACATTATACGGTATACTGACAATCGGGCTGAATTTGACATTCATGACATTTCGTTTTGTTTCGTCATCGAAAGTGAAAAAACAAAATAACCAAAATTTCATAGATTACCACCCAGTTAATCGTATCTTATTACTTCTAATACATAGTGCCTTTATGCCAGTTCTGAATATATTCACATTTGCGAGCTTCGCGTCTTTTGAAGTATTCCGGAAAGTGAGCTTTTTCCAGAGGATGCCAATAATCAAGTACCCAGTCTGGAGGTGTGACAACACGTTCAACCGCAACACCACCCGCTTCTCCAATAGAACGAGCAACTAAAAAAGCATATTAAACAAACTGTTCAGTAGATGACAGTTTTTATTTTACTTTATGTATTTATTTTCCGTAACATCACGACTGTATTTTTCGAAGGGTTGGACAAATAGAGGTGTCGGTTCGTCTTACTCCCGTTTACCCATAATTCGAAAGCTGTTGTATTTTTGTGTGTTTTATTGTTATTCGGTAGGTACAGACGCCAGCACATCAAGCTACAACAATCTGTCAAAATTCTTGAATAGGTTTTCAACTTTATTACTAAAGTAAAGTTCAAGGTTGATTGGGAAAATTTGACAGATTCGGGTAGCTTGATGTGCTGGCATCTGTGCATACACTTTACCTACACATCTAAAAAAAAAAAAAAAATCCTGGTAGTGAGCGTAATGAGCGTAATAATATAAATCAAAGACGGCAAGTGGTGATGGTGACGCAATATCAGGTGTTTTGGAGGACTGACCATTGTAAGTTTTGGCGTTCAAAAACAAAGTAATTGTGGAATTTCAGCATTATACGACTACAGATACTAAGTTTGTTTAAATATATTCCTACTCGTCTAAACCATCTAGGGAAATCAATGAACTTAAAATAAAGTCAATTCCACAAATTAATTTAAATGGAGTCACCATTTAAATCAACTAGCAATAAAAAATTGAGTATGTACTTACATTTACACGGAGGCAAAGGACTGGCCTTTGTAAAAAGTTCGTGTTCTCCCAACCACAGCAAACGACGTTGGTCCTTTGGATCTTTAACACATTTATGTTTGTCAAATTCACTCCTCAAAATAACTTGATTATATCGGACAAGTTGCCTAAAAAAAAATACGTCCATGGGCGTTATTTAGTTTACATTTTTTCAAAATTTACGTGAAATTCGACATCTCTAGGATTTTAACATTTTGCTTACCTGGCTACATAATAGGCTTCGATGTTTCTCATAGCTTTCTTATAAAGAGTGCACACTTTTTGAGAATGTGTTCGTAATTCAGGTGCAAACGGCATTTTATTTTATATCCCACCCTTTTTTACAATTTCAACGTTTTTCTTCAGATCAGTGAAATGAAAGACAATGTCAGGCAGACTTCCGGTATCATTAAATAAAAAGAAATTATATTACCACCAAAGACTACAATAGTCTCCCCTATCTTTATTATACTCTTTGGTGTCACAGATCGTGGCTCACTCTAATTATTCAAACAGTTTCTATGCGGTTCAAACTGATAATATCTAAGGTACAAAGTGGTAAGTTGTCGCTGGCGTAGTATAAATCGTATTCACTTACTGCTACACCGCGGGCGAGTAGTTATACTACACTCTCTCAACTCAGCACATTAATATTGGAGAGTTTTTAGTGAAGTAATAGTATGGTATAATGATTTCTAAAGAAATTATTATCGTTTTTTAGTCGAAAGCAATAAAAGTCGAAAGCCTTGTTGCCATTTGATTCAAAATGAAAAAAAATGCCAGTTTCAGTAAAAGTCAAGTTTAGCGTGAAACGTCAACGTCAAACAATTATAGCATCCTTCACAGCGTTTAAATATTTCAAGAATTTTATAAGATTACAGTTAGTTATTGCATTATTAGCCCTTTGATAATGAATATCACATAAATGTAGTGTCTTTCGTCTCACCGAGTTTAAATATCATCATCTCAAGTAATTTAAATTTCCCTTGAAAGTGGCATCTCGTGGGACCGGTAACTGTTTTTGATGGTACTCGCAACAAAATAAAAAACATGTCGGACGCTTGGGAAGAGATTCAAGCTGTTAAAAGCAAAAGGAACAGCCTGCGCGAGAAATTAGAGAAGCGTAAAAAAGAACGGCAGAATATCTTAAGTTCTAATTTGGTTGGGGAGAAGTCGGAGGGTTCTCCAGGCGGCGGGAAGGAACGATCGGTGGCCAGTCCGTCTACACTGAAGCATGAAGGTATTAATATAATAAGCAGAACAGCTCTATCTTCCATATTTATTATTGTTCAGATCATCCTACAACTCATCTGCAACTAAGTTAAAAAACTGATTGCAATATATTAGGTATATTGCAATCAGTTTTTATATATGCAAATTTAGAAAAAGTTCTTATTAATCTGAATTGGTAAGAGGGTGGACTGCTGTATTGCAAGTAGGTAGTGAAATGAATTCTGAACAGCAATATATTTAAGTACAAAGTGTGTTCATAGGTAGAGTTAGTGCTATAAGAAATTCTGGGCCCAAAGAATTTTTTAAGCTGTTTTAACCCAAAGGTGGTAAAAAAAATCTTTCACCAGTAGAAAGCTTTATTATCAGTGAATAAATTAATAAAATTTTATTTTTAAAAGTGGATGAAGTCACATGCAAAGTGCTAGTTATAATATACTAACTAAATAATATAATTTAACNATCTTTAACCAGTAGAAAGCTTTATTATCAGTGAATAAATTAATAAAATTTTATTTTAAAAAGTGGATGAAGTCACATGCAAAGTGCTAGTTATAATATACTAACTAAATAATATAATTTAACTCACTGTATAATTACAGCATCACAAGAGAAACCTAAACCACTTGTACCGTCTGCATCACTAGAGGTGCGCCTCCTGCAAGTACTGTCAGACATGCAGCTACAGTTGCCTGCGACTGCCAGTGCATTGCTGCCGGGCCTTGGTGATGTTGATACAGGGATAGTTGCCAGCTTACTGCAGAAGTTTGCCACTCAGAAGCTTATAACGTAAGTTTGGAGCTGCATTTATTTGAAAACAAATGAAACAAAACTGTAGGAAGTGGTACTAAAATTTAAAAAAAAAAACATAAAATAGTATTATAACAGTAGAATAACTGTTATCAAATCAGTCCTTATTTGATTCTTGTTAATAAAAAGTTATGTAAACAGTTTCAAAACTGGATTTTTTGGTGCAATCAGATACAGTAACCTGTTATTTAATGTGTTGTATCTACATAAATCAACTGCAGTTCCATGGTTTGTCAAAATATGTGAAACAGCATCATTGTGTTGCAATTTATGCAGGATATGTAATTCAAGGTCATTTGGTGTTATATTTGGCTATTGAGTAATTGAATTATACATATACTATATTTTTCAGCATAAAGGAACGTACAGAGAGCACAACAGATGCAAGCATAGAGGTTGTAAGTGCTGAGTCCGTGAGACTGGCTGCCGTGTTGGCAGCTCTGATGGAGGAACAGACTTCTGGTAGCAAGAGGAAAGGTTTGTAAATACTTTAGTTTAACAGTTACTACTGCCATACATCTAGAAGGGAAAATGAAGATGTCTAGCCTTTTCCTGACTATGTTGGATTTGAGTTTTAGTCTTAACTGGATGCACCTGAATACCAGCATTTAACATGGAGCACAGAGCCCATTTTAACCACCATAACCCTTTTTTGTGAGGAAATCCTCATGAATAAAGTCTGTCTGGGAGACATCAGAAAGGAGGGATATATTGGACTGCTACTGACTAAAACCCTGAAGTTCTTACCACTACCGTTAAGGATGACTCACGCTAGACCGTGTCGGGTCCGAGCCGAGTGTCGGCCGTAGCACGGTCAACTAATATTGGATATATTGCTGGCTTTTGTTGTGAGCGGACGTGCCGAAGAATTATAATATTAATAAATAAAAACTCGCTGAATCGTGACCTGGTTTTACCTACTGGCCGGATAATTCTGTGAAACGTAGGCATAATATTTGCTAGTTATCTTACGTAACGAAATACAATGTGTAAAGTGTTACAAAGTCAATAACTGTGTCACAATGGCAAGCAGCCCCTTCAGTCGGGGTGACCGATGTGCTCAGAGTCCACCTGCGACACCCGTGCCCACAGCTGCACCCCAACCCGTGCCCGCACTCTCAACTCACTCTCGGTCGCCTAACCAAAGAAACGAACTGGAAGTGATATCAACGCCGGAAATACAAAACTGGATGACGACTATTGATCAATGTCTAGTCGAAGTTAGCACTATTGCATCAGAAGGCAAATTAAATACTGACCAAAAGATGCGTATAAGTGCCTTGTGTAGAAAAATTGGTCACGGCACATCCCAGATGGCGGTCCAATACCAGTCCGTCAAAATGAGAGCAGTCATGGCAAACTCTACCATACAAAAACTTGAAGACCAAATTGATCTGTCGCATCAACTGCAAGAGCTTAAGATGAAAGTTGGAGCCTCCAATCAAAAGACGGGATCTTCCTTTGCTGATATGGTGAAGAAAGGTACCAACAAATTTATTCAGCCCTTAAATTTAAGCTCAGTGACCATCTATCCCAACGACAAACTGAAGTCTAGTGAGGAGACAAAGTCACTTGTACAAAAAATTATATGCCCAGAACAAATGAAAATACAAGTAAGAGGACTACGCAAGACAAAAAATGGCGGTGTCATCATCAGCACTGAGAGCAAGGACGACATTGAAAAGGTAAAGAAATCGATGCAGTCTTCAAATTCAGGCCTTACAGTCGACGAAACTCAGAAAAGAAAACCTAGAGTCGTAATTATCGGAGTGCCCTCATCCATGCAAGATAAAGAAGTTTTTACTTGTTTGTTCAACCAAAACCTAGCCGAAAAACTTCAGGATTGCAGCCTCGACACTTTTTTGTCCTACATTAAGCTGAGCCACAAGTCAGGTAAGAAGGATGCTGACACATGTAATTTTGTAATAGAAGTGTCGGCACAGATACGTAAAGCCCTGATATGTAAAGACAGAGTATTTGTTAATTGGTCTTCCTGCCCTGTGAGAGACTTCACCCTAGTCACACGTTGTTATAAGTGCCAGCAATACGGACATGCGGCTAAATCATGTCGGGAGACCACCTACACGTGTGGCCATTGTGGTGAAGTAGGTCATTCCATCAAAGAATGCACTAAAAAAACAGAGGAACCAAAATGCGCTACTTGCTTGCACTTCAAAAAGCCAAGCAATCATAAGACAGGTGCACCGGACTGTCCGGCAAAAATTATGGCAGAAAATAGGTACATAAACTCTATTGATTATGGAGGCGCCTAGGAGCGCCGTAAATTACGATTCTTTTTGGCCTTTACTGTTATTTTTAATAATCATTTGATATGATTAATAATCTAATTAGTGACATAGATAATTTCTCTGTATCTCAATCGGAAGTTTGTGACGTTGAACAGTGCAAACACTTTCTCTCCTCTTATACTAATGCATTAACCATATTAACCCAAAACATTCGCAGTGTTTTTAAGAATTTCGACAGTTTTAGCATTTTTCTAAAACGTCTAGACGTAAATTGTGACATTATTGTCCTAACTGAATGTTGGCTTGCTAAACAATATAACATACCACAAATCCCGGGGTATTGTATGTATAAGAGTAACTCAATTTACAATCAGAACGATGGGGTGATAGTGTATGCAAGAGATCATCTAAATGTGTCAGTCGTGGAACCAAACATGCACGACTGTAGCAGATTGTTAGTTAAAATCGGAGCAGAATTTGCGATATTAGCTGTATATCGATCTCCCTCTTTTACGAATATAAACAATTTTACTAACTCTCTAAACGAAACCTTGCAGAACCTATCATCCTTCAAAAATATTATTTTAACTGGAGATATTAATAGCAATATCCTTTCCGGAAGGGCAGACGCTTCAGCTGAAGAGTATCTGAACCTATGCGCGTTCCATGGTTTGCTTCCCGCTCATAAGCTCCCTACACATCAAAGTGGCTCCTGCTTGGATCATATGATGCTCAAGACCAATTTCCCTGCACTTACCCTTGTAACTAATTCAGCAATAACCGACCACAGTGCTAACCTACTTATTCTTAATTGTAAATTACCTAATGTGGCCTCTCGCACAGTCTCTAAATTAAATGTACACAAACTTGAAGAAGATTTACGCAATATTAATTTTGACCCAGTCTACAATTCCGCTGATCCGCAGTTTTGTATGTTGTACCTAATTAAAAAAGTGCAACATGCTATTCAGAAAAACACGGTCACATCTCGATTAAATAACAAATATTGCAATATAAAGCCATGGATCACGGCTGGTCTTATACGTTGTATGAAAAATAGAGATAAATTGCATATGAAATCTAAAGAAAATCCGGATAATTTAATATTGCAAATTTCATATAAGCGATATCGTAACTTTTGTAACGACCTCTTAAAAAAAGTAAAACGCAATTACGATACCACTGCACTAAAAGAGGCCGGTACAGATAACAAAAAGATCTGGAAAATTATTAAAAATGTGACGTATAATTCAAAACAGAATAAGTCTCCTTCGGGTTTATTACAAGCACATTCATCACAGTTAACATCTGCGAATATTGCAAATAATTTCTTTGTTAATGTGGGCAAGTGTCTAGCTGAACAAACTCAGGGACAATCACAGCACCTAACAAGCACATTGTTTGCATCTAGCACTAGTTTATCATCCTTTGTGTTATTAGATACTGACGAGGCGGAAGTGGAAAGGATTATTATGGGTCTAAAAGTAGACTGTGCAGTTGGCTGGGATAACATATCTAATAAAATTATCAAGCAATTCAAAGACCTTTTAGTACCACCATTAACTTGCATTTTCAATAAATGTTTAACTACAGGGGTGTTCCCCAAGTGCTTAAAAAAAGCTGTTATTGTCCCAGTGTACAAATCAGGGAGTAAAGACCAAGTGACTAATTATAGGCCTATTTCCTTACTGCCTTCCATGTCTAAAATATTAGAAAAGCTTATAAACAATAGGCTTTATAAATATTTGGAGGACAAATCTATTCTCTCTAGACGGCAGTTTGGATTTAGACCTAAAATATCTACAGATAATGCCGTACACCATCTGACTGACTATCTAGCACAAGAACTCGATAAAGGTAACCACACAGTAGGAATCTTCCTGGACCTCGCCAAAGCTTTTGATACAGTTTCTATTCCCATTTTGTTGCGCAAGCTTGAAGCCATAGGCATCAGGGAAATTCAGCTGAAACTATTTCAGAGCTATCTAGAAGAACGTACGCAATGTGTAAAGATTGGGAATGTTATCAGCAATGATGAAAATTGCACAGCTTTTGGAATTCCTCAAGGAAGTATTTTAGGGCCTTCACTCTTTTTAATTTACATAAACGATCTCTGTAATCTAAATTTAGATCATGGCCATATCGTTTGTTATGCCGACGATACTGCTCTGTTGTTTTCGGCTGACTCAGAAGAAAATGTCTACAAGTTTGCGCAACACGGATTCAATGTTATTAATAAATGGCTTCAAAATAATTCACTTACCTTAAACGCTGACAAGACAAATTACGTCAAGTTTTCGATGCGCAAGCAAAAACTAACTTGCACTACCCCAACATTGTATGCTCATAACTGCACATCTAGCACAAATAACCAATGTGTTTGTCCTAAAATTAAAATGTCAGATACAGTAAAGTACCTTGGAATTATAATCGATGAGACACTTTCGTTTAAACCTCATATAGAGGCTGTAAATAATAGGATTCGGAAATTGATATTTGTTTTTAAAAAATTACGCTTCATTGCAGACCCAAATATTGTGAGACAAGTCTACTTTGCCCTATGTCAATCGATAGTAACATACTGTATTACGACATGGGGTGGAGCGGGTAAAACATTGTTATTAACTATCGAAAGAGCTCAGAGGGCAATTCTCAAAGTGTCTACTTTCCGCCCTTTCCTTTTCCCTACTAACCTCCTATATAAGGAATGTGGAGTATTAACAGTCCGGCAGTTATTTATAATGGGTATTGTATTAAAACAGCACGCAGATCTAACATATAGCACGGAGTTTACTAACAAAAGACGTAAAGATTTAGTCTGTCCTCAAAACCATACCAAACATGCTTTCTCATCAAAATTTTATATGTTTCTTGGTCCTTTCCTCTACAATAGATTGAATGCGAAAGCAAACATTTATAGCCTGAATAAAGTTAACTGTAAGAGAATTCTTATGGAAACTCTTCAAAAAATGTCCTATGATGATACAGAGAATTTACTGATTGTGCTAAAGTGATTTTGTTTTTATACAATTCTTGACCTAGTTTAAGTACCTTGTTATTTAAAAAACTGTACGATTTATACAATTTTAGACCTAGTTTAGTTAGTTATCTAGAAGTTAAGTTGTAAACTGTCTATATCACAGATTTTTTACACATTTGTATTGTACTATAGAATCCTTTTGATTATTTGTTAATTTTAAATTATTTTAGATCTTCTCGCCTGAAACACAGGTTTTCCTAGTTCAGGCTCGTAATTCTTAGAATTAAGATATATATTTAAGACTTCTATGTAATTTGTCCAGTAAAATTGGTAATAAATAAATTGAAATATTACATATATTTTGTATGAACACACTCACGTTATACCGAGCGGCAACCGAGTGACGCCCGAGCAACGGACAACGCTCGGAAACAACTCGGTCCCGCTTCGGCTCGGCCACGGCCCGTTGCATGAACACAGCGCCGCCGAGCTGCGCCCGAGCTGTCGGTAGTGATGCTATACAGTGCTCTGACGTTTTGTTCGTCGTCGGAAAATGAACAACGAACGTTTGATTGAGGCTGTGAGGAAGTATCCAGCATTATATGATATGAGCGATGGGAAATAATATGGACTCCAATTATAAGTCTTCATTATGGGTCAAAATAAGCGAAGTAATCAAACAAACTGGTAAGCAGATACATTGTATTGTACTTTATTAATCAACCTTAGTAACTTATCTATTAGCCATGCGCGACAAGTTGAGATTTGCGCTCAATGCCCGCTGCATAGACCGCTCAAAGCGCTGTCTCAACTTTTCGCGCACAGATTATGATTTTTTAATGCGTTTATTTACGTTTTGAGTATTACATTATTTCGTTATTACGTTCAGAGACAAAGTAATTTTTAAAGATTTTAGTTACAACACTGATTTTTCTCGGACGAGTATACTGCATCACAGCGCAACGATGATTGCCCGGTCGAGGCCCGTCTTAGTAATTTCAGACACGGAACCGGCTCGGTGACCGTGCTACGGCCGACACTCGGCTCGGACCCGACACGGTCTAGCGTGAGTCATCCTTAGTCTGGGCCCGCGATAAATGAGAATTCGCGCGCACCCCTGAAGTTCCCGACTGTTAACGTTTCGCCATGCCTATTGCGGCAGATTTCACGATCGGACATCCTCCCATATAGGCGGGCATGGAACGACTGCTCGCCTTTTCTTTGGGTTTGGTTGGTCCAACGACGACGCAGCCCCAAGTTCGCCGCTCGCAACCCTTATCGTGGCCAGAGATTGTTAAGTTAGTGATCATTGCCACCCTCACAAGAGAGTTCTAATATCATCAATGAATAATATTTTGAAATAGAAGATAACTCCTGACGAAATGTTTAAACTTCCACATTACAGGTGACAGCAAAACAGAAGAAGCTACTAATCCTAAAGTATCTAAAACTGCCGCAGATGAGAAGAAAACTGCTAAAAACGATACAGATCTTATGGTGGGTAAATAAATGTAATTTGCTTTTCAAACTCAACTCAAGATATCCTGCATACTAACACAATATGACTTTCAACTAATTGTCAATCTTTCTGGGATTGAAACGCGTCACGGCCAAAACGCGAAATTCGCGATGTGGCCCAAAAAGCGTTGTTAGTTAATTTTTCGCTTTATGATCGCTTTTAGCCTTTGAGCCTAACATTTATTACTTACAAAAATTTTAAATCACTCCTGTCCATTACAGTCATTACTGGCAATGCCTTCAAGTAGAGAGAAGGCAGTGAAAAGAGTGGGTGAAGAGATCATGGATCTGCTCAGCAAGCCTACCGCCAAGGAGAAGTCACTGGCTGACAAGTTCAAGAGTCAAGGAGGTTTGTACCATTTCCATACATAGCAAACCACATATTTTACACCAGCGACCCAGGCACGCGCATGGGTGCAAGTTCATCCTTCATCATTTGAGGGTTGTAGAAAAAATATAAATCTAAAAATCACTTTCTTCCTCCTTTAGGAGCCCAGGTAATGGAGTTCTGTCCCCACGGCACTCGCGCTGAATGCATGCGAGCTCACACGCTAAGCAAAGAGGATGGAGCCGACCAGTCCTACGCCTGCAAGAAGCTGCACTTCAAGAAGATCATACAGAGTCACACTGACGAGTCGCTCGGCGACTGCTCCTTTCTCAACACCTGCTTCCACATGGACAGCTGCAAGTAAGTACTCACCAGTCCTATGTCTGCAAGAAGCTGCATGTAAGTAGACGCCTGCAACAAGCATTGACATCATAACCAGAGGTCGGAATTAGGTAGAGTTATTTATGTACTTACACTGATTTCATACAGCGAAAGAATAATGTGGATATGCCTCAAATCCCGGGATTAATTTTAAAGAGCATAAAAATCCCGTGATTTATTAAATAAAAAAGTTCTTATCTAGGCTAGAAGCCAAAGTATTTTCGTATTTATAAAAAGGGCGAAGTATAAGTATGAGAATTTGCTTAAGACTATTAATAATTTGTATTGTGAAATATATATTAATAATAATTGTATGTTAATTATCTTTGTTTTATTTGTCTTATTTATCTCTGAGGTTTTTATTTTTATTTATTTGTAATATTGTTGGCCACACGGGTTTGTCTATTAGAAATCCCGAGAAGATCCATATTAATATCAACATTTCGATGCAAGTACATAAATAACCTACCTAATTCTACTTCTGATCATAACCAATCACACTCCCTAGAAGCTACACTTCAAAAATTAGTGTCTTGACGAAAAATAAGACTACACAATGGAATAATAAACTTTCTTTAGTGAAGGTGGAAAGTTTCAAACAAAAATCAATTGTGATAGATTGAACTTCCTTTTTTGTCAGATACGTGCATTACGAAGTGGACAACTCGGATCCAAATGCGAACGCCCCAAAACTTGCCGAGACTGCGACCAAGGGAGCACATAATGGTAAGCAAACTCACAAAAAAAAATGCATTCATCCCGACTTTAACCAATCTACACTAATATTATAAAGAGGAAAAATTAGTTTAAGTTATTTTTGTGTGTGTGTATGTTTGTAATGAATAAACTCAAAAACCACTGTGCCGATTTAAAAAATTCTTTTACCATTGGAAAGCTACATTATCAGCGAGTAACATAGGCTATATTTTATCCCCGTATTCCCACGGGAACGGGAACTACGCGGGTGAAACCGCGTGACGTCCGCTAGTGTTGGATATAAGCCCGATAGCGAATAAGTGCTTTCCAGGTTCCGGGTAAATGTTTAAGGTTTGCGAGTAGGTTTTCCGGAATGGTATTCAGTTTCAGAGACATGAATGCTTGCCCTACATACAAAATGTTCAACAAGGCCCACCCACCCACATGTTTTGTTGATGACACCGGCGCCATCTGTGAGCTACAAAACGCACTAACCGAGGTGACGTCGACGGACAGGATGGAGGAGGGTGGCTCGGACGACACCACGCGCGCATTTCATCAGCGCGCGCGCATTTCATCGGTCGGAATAAACTAAAAAATAAATTAAAATAAGAATTCGAATTGTAATGAGTCCATATATGTTTATTGAAGTATATGTAAAATAGTAATAAGATAGAACATTCTGTGTTCATCAGGCACGAGTGTGGCAGCCAAACCAGACGGAGTACTGACGCTGACGCCGCCGCAGTGGATACAGTGCGACCTCCGATATCTCGACATGACGTTCTTAGGTCAGTACGAATAATAAACATTGTTATAATGAACTTTATTGTGAAAGTAATATGGTGTAATTTGTATTAGAGAAATAACTCAAATATTTTGACAAATAGACGCCAGCATGGCCAATTAGCCAATGCTGCTCGTAAAGAATAGATCAATTTGAAAGCTACATACATCCATACTATAATATTATAAATGCGAAAGTATGTCTGTCTGTCTGTAACCTCTTCACGATGAAATTTGGTATAGAGATAGTTTGAGGATAGGAAATCATCCTTTGAAGAGGTGAAAAGGAGGTTTGTATAGGAGTCCGTCATAATTGAGGATTAAAACCATCCAACCAACCTTTGTATTTAGGCACTTGATAAAAAATTTACAGTTTTTGAAAAATAAAAATGGCTGCCCAAAGTAACTATTCCACGCGGACGAAATCCGGCGCTAGTAACATATAAATTAAATAAAAAAACTCATAAACATCTAGCTCAAAATAACTATAAATGTGATTATGAACATGCAAAACGTTGGTCCCTATAAATGAATTGTTGTGTATATCTGAACTTATTGTACCCAGG
>NDFZ01003420.1:0-21000 GCA_002192655.3 Mamestra configurata
GTCTTCTACAGATTGTACTTCGGTGAGTGTGCCCAAAAACTCCACTGCCTCATCCCATAGGCTTCCTTCTACCATCGGACATCTAGACGCACTGCAAGTTACCATCCTTAAATCCATCCCTAGTTGCTATTCCATCTATTGGCAGCGTTTCCAAACGTCTTTTATAATGCGCACAGCAAAGGAGTGGAACTCTCTGCCTGTATCTGTGTTTCCGAACGCATACAACCCTAGTCTCTTTAAAATTTGAGTGAACAGGCTTCTTCTGGGTAAGCTCGCTACATCGTCGACTTTGTCTCTGTCATCTCTGACCCAGACTGGAGTCAAGAGCAAACCCATCTCAAACAAAAAAAAATGTCTGTTGTAGTAAGTAGCAGTCTGAAACCTGTATTTTTGACGGCTTGATGACATTAGTCTCGAACTCGACCCTAGCGTATAGGACAAACAACCTAACATTTAAGGGAAAGGAGTTTGATGTTGCGCTATGTAATCTATACAAATATTTATGAACAACAGCAACACAAAGGCTTAATTCTCTTTCTTAATTCCTCAGGTAAATAAACTCTCTAGAATCAACAATCGTGTTTGTAATTTATGCGATGCCACATCGTACAAAATTAAACTTTTTCCTTCTTCGGATAAAATTCAAAATATTTCTGTTCAAAAATAGAACACGCGCTTCAATTGTTTCTCATTATTGTTTTCATCAATTATTATGGTCTCACTCTAAATTAAGGTGAATTGAAAACTGGATACGATTGAAAAGGTTCTGTACCCTTGAAATATTTATTTTGTAATTGAATCTATTTAAAAATGTTTTACTTATTTTCCTGTTTTTTTTATCAGCTTACTACAACGTAAAAGATGACTTATTTATGCTGTTTAATATTTTATTTAATTTTTGGAATAATAATTCGATGCTAAAACGATAATAAATCCTCTTAGCACAGGTTCAACCTAGTTAAGACACATTTAGCAACTGTGGACTTTATTTTTTAAGATATTTCTATGAGCCTTTTTATAAGAAGACGATAAAATAAACGAAGACTACGTATTAATAAAAGAATTAAAGGCCTGCCAAAGAGTTATTTGCGAAAACTTTTGCGAGGTTGCTTATTTTAATAATTTTCCGGTGAAATCAACACATACTTTACTTTTAACAACAGAGTCACTTGGTCATTTCCAACTTCTACTGTGTCCAAATTACGCAACAATTTTACCGCATAAAAAGCATCTTGTATCCTTACAAAGCCACAGTTGCAACGAATCTCCCAAACTTAAAGTTTTCATGTCTTTATATTCATAAATTGCTTGCTTTGTGCATGTTCATAGCAAAGTTTCGTGCAGAACACTTGCGGTACCCTAATACCGTACCTCGCTAAGGATGTTGAAAGTGGCTTTGCAAAATATAACCTGTGTATATCATCGTTATCCTGAACCAATTTGTTAGGGAAACGTGGCACGGATTAAATCAAACTGTACGAAAGTTACTCAACAAATTCCACCTTTTTTTATCAATCCCTTGGATTTCGGAATTGGTCAGCGTTGTGGATGTGAATTATACGCGTTCTAAATTGGAAAACGGAATTTGTTGCTGGTTTTGAGTTTTGACTCGGCAATCTTCGTAAGGGTTAGGCGCTCATTGCACGCTAGTTTTTGCTGTCAGTTTAACCACAGTCAAGGCTGTGATTAATGGATAAACTATCGTCAAATGCATTGACTGTGGTTGCATGAAATTGATTGACGAAAATCTTGATATTTGATTAGTCGCGACTTTTAATCGAATGGGTCTGTTTTTTACTTGTTTATGGAATGGGTCTGTACCCCTTTTCGAAATCCGCATATCAGATAATAATATGTCGTCACCATTTTTTAAGATTATTTTAAGTTTACAGTAATGTCGATTGAATTCCATCACTTGCCGTCGATCATTCATCAATCATGAGTTTTGGAATTGATTGACGTTTGCATGAGCGTGTAAGGGACGCCTAAGAAGCGGCAATTTGTGAGCGTTCGGTTGATGGGAAGGAAAAGAGACAAGAGTAGTCATATTTTGTCAGTTCCAAACAACACTACCAATATATTATTAAATTACTAGATTATTCTGCACCCGCGTGAAAGCACTAAATTATCCTAAAGGAAGATATGACTGGTATAAATAGTAACCCATGTGCTACTCCAGGTCAAAGTCCGTGGGCCCAAACCATCAGCTCCATCCCAAACCGTTTAGCCAAAACATTTGAAATTGGCGCCAAAAATCCGCCATTTTGTTTTTTTTTTTTATTTTGATATACCCAGTGTCACTCTCACAGTAAATACTAATCTGACGACACCTCTCAAGCTAAAATAAATCGAGCTGTTCAGGCCGCAGAGCGTGCCAAACAATTATACATACATGCATACATACCCTCGAAAAACATTTACTCCTTCTGGCGCAGTCAGTTAATTAAAATTTGTAACGTTAAAAAACAGACAGGCAGACATAGTTTGTAAAGTGCCAATTAGCTACAGAGAGCTAATCAGCTATGGAGAACGGATTATTTTTAGTGATTAGGTCCAAAGAGGTAGGTAATTTATAAAAAAGGGTTGCCAATTAATAAAAGCGCTCTTTCTACATGAGAAAATATGGGCTTAACTATCACTGGCCTGAAACATTTTCAAAAAGCCGGGACTGAACAGTCATTTGGTCTGAATTTGAGAACACATTTTGTTTTGCTACCAAGCAATTGCAGGCCGATACAATATTACGAATAGTTCATCCCCACCACAAATTCCTACCACGTACACCTATATATCTGCAGTAGTAATTTCGAGGTGATCCCATCGACACGGCAACACTGGATCATGACAAACTGGATGGCCGCCAAGTCAATCCGTTAGTGTTAATGGTGCCTCCACCTGTATATATTATGTGGAGGTACTTCAAATTGAATTGGAGGTAGTTATACGGAGTTATGGAGGGACCTGACTGTAGATTTTGGTGAAGTTTTTGCTGTTAACTGCTTTTATTTTGGGGTTAGCGTGTTTAGTTGTGCGAAAAGGCTGTTTTTCGATGTTTTTATTTGGGCTAGAAACTAGAAGTTTCTTTTGTTTCTTTGACATTATTCTAAAACATCCCTTATTGATCTTTAATCTTAATCTTAATCATCATCATCCTCATTATCATCACATCAGCCAATAGACGACCTCTGCTATTTATTTTATTGCAATGCGCAGATAATGCTGCCCCTTCTCTGGTGAGTCCTTTAGTCGCCTCTTACGACAACCACGGGAAGTGATGGGATGGTGCTATTTTTTTTTATTATTTAATATCGGTTTGCTCTTGACTCTTGTCTAGGTCATAGATGAAAGAGACAAAGTCGACGATGGAGCGAGCTTGCTATTCTTTTACGTCCGACACCATACAGAAATTATTCTTAATATCTGATCAATATATTTTTTAGTTATTGGACAGCAGCATACGCCTTGGGCCAGCCTGATGTATATACCTTAATGGTCACTCCCGTCTATTGTATCTATGTAAGAGAGATCGCCCACTGCGATTTTTTGCATGGCTAGAAGCCGTTTGTCGCATTGGGACGCGTAATAGCATCGGATCAAACGCGCAACTGTATAGGTGCTGTTTCGTTGCTAACGCGCGACTGGTTCAGTTAAAACTACAACTTCAACAGGCATTATTAGTTAGTCACTAATTCACTATTATAGCTGGGAGTCCACTATGGTCCAGTGCTCGCAACGTGTCTAACCGGCAGAAATGGAAGCACATCGCTGAGAGAATAGACCTCGGGAAAGTCGACCACCCACCGAAAATCTCTCCATGTACCTCGTCTACGCAACCACGACCACTCTGACAAGAGTGCCCGACAAAGAAGAATTCACTATAGCGGACGTCTCTACCAACGCTGCATTGCGTCCTAATCCATGTTGTTTGTATACTGCGATAGGAGCGATGCTGAATCTTTGTTAATAGAGAATATGCATGAAAAAACTATTTATTATCATAACAGTTTATCTATAAATATACAAAAATATAATACTAACAGTGAAAATAGAATCAAAATTGACCGAAAAACAAACGAGATATAACTATTACCCAAAGGTTGACTGGTAGAGATTGCCTTGATGCATTAAGTCCGTCCATGTACCACTATTGTACATTAAGTTTAAATAAATAAATAAACTATATTAAACAAATATATCTGTCTCTCTCTCGAAAACGCTGTTTTCTATGGCAGCTGTATAGGCGTCATAGTATTTGACGTCAAATTTGGTATCGGACTTCTCTTTCTAATTGGCAACTTTGAAGCTTAATAACTTCAACACTGATGAAGGTATTTTAAAAATTCTTTCATAATTATTTACTAGAGATAATAAGTATTTTATTTTGCAAATAAAAAAATGCATGCATATTCCCTATTGAACGAATCTTCGTTCAATAGGGAATATGCATGCATTATTTTGCCGCTGGTCGTATATCTATACGACCAGCGGGTTTTTGGTATTTCATTGCCACTGAATCGCTGACCGGTGAGTAGGTTATTCACCTACTCACTGGGAAGTAATTTAGGGCTAAATTACTTCCCAGTGAGTAGGTGAATAACCTATTATAATAATAACAGAAGTAACAAACTCCTCGTAAGTTTGTATATAAGCAACACAATACACAATTTTATAAGGGTCGTTATAAGTTTGAATGAACAGGACTAACTTGGATAGGTACTCGTACTTCCAATCTATACGAGTAGGCGTTTAAGGTTGAGGTTACATTGAAAGCGGAAAGAGGGAAACATTTTTTTTGGTCATAATATTACTGCGACTAGCAAGAGACTGGGCAACTATTGTCACCGTGTAGACAGCTAAGCCGAGCCGAACTACTGGCATAAGAGTAGATGATTCAAGTATCCGAGAAACTGTCTACTGTCTAGACAGCAGCTCAAACAGAGTAAACTAGCCATAAAGTCACTCGCCAGTAACAGCCAGGCAGTTGCGAGCAGGACCTTCTTTTTTGTGTGCTGCAACTAGTAAGAGACTGGGCAGCTATTATCACCGTGTAGACAGCTAAGGCGAGCCGAGCTACTGGCATACGTGTCGACGATTCAAGTATCTGTCTACTGTCTATTCAGCAGCTCGCACTGTGTAAACTAGCCATAAAGTCGTACACCGCCACAATGCGTGACCGAACGCGATCCGATTTCTACATTCAATCTAACCTCGGACTCCCATCAGTCCAACAGCAAGCAGGCTGTGGGCGTTCTTCACTACCTTTACCTATTCAAGATCTTAACGAAGATAAAGGTATAACCTTTTCCAACTTCTACTTGAACAAGCACCCTTTGTAATTAAAATAAATTCAAAACCATTTCCGTATACAAAGTAACTTTCTGTTATAGTAATCAACAGTTCATTTTAACAATATTTATGTTAAAAGCAATTGAACAAAGTCAATAAACAAAGGGTTGTTATTGTTGGTAACTATTGGTTNATTTGTAACCTTTGTGAGAGCTGGAGTCTGTAGTGGGTTCGGGACCTGTATGACAGATCTCCAGGCTCTCACCCTCTTAAAACAATACTATTAAGCACTAATTTGTAAACATCCAAGCCTTCACGTACATAGAGGAATATTTAAAAACTAAGATAGAGAAAATGTTAAAACTAAAAATGGTGTGTCTGTGAGTGTGTAGTGTATTGTGCGTGTTGCGTGTGTGTGTGTGAAAGTATATTTGTTAGAGTGAGTGTAGGTGTGTGTGTATATACCTTAATGGTCACTCCCGTCTATTTGTATCCATGTAAGAGAGATCGCCCACTGCGATTTTTTGCATCACTAGAAGCCGTTTGTCGCATTGGGACGCGTAACAGCATCGGATCAAACGCGCAACTGTATAGGTGCTGTTTCGTTGCTAACGCGCGACTGGTTCAGTTAAAACAACAACTTCAACAGGCGTTATTAGTTAGTCACTAATTCACTATAATAGCTGGGAGTCCACTATGGTCCAGTGTAACAGTACTCGCAACGTGTCTAACCGGCAGAAATGGAAGCACATCGCTGAGAGAATAGACCTCAGGAAAGTCGACCACCCACCGAAAATCTCTCCATGTACCTCGTCTACGCAACCACGACCACTCTGACAAGAGTGCACGACATAGAAGAATTCACTATAGCGGACGTCTCTACCAACGCTGCATTGCGTCCTAATCCATGTTGTTTGTATACTGCGATAGGAGCGATGCTGAATCTTTGTTAATAGAGAATATGCATGAAAAAACTATTTATTATCATAACAGTTTATCTATAAATATACAAAAATATAATACTAACAGTGAAAATAGAATCAAAATTGACCGAAAAACAAACGAGATATAACTATTACCCAAAGGTTGACTGGTAGAGATTGCCTTGATGCATTAAGTCCGTCCATGTACCACTATTGTACATTAAGTTTAAATAAATAAATAAACTATATTAAACAAATATATCTGTCTCTCTCTCGAAAACGCTGTTTTCTATGGCAGCTGTATAGGCGTCATAGTATTTGACGTCAAATTTGGTATCGGACTTCTCTTTCTAATTGGCAACTTTGAAGCTTAATAACTTCAACACTGATGAAGGTATTTTAAAAATTCTTTCATAATTATTTACTAGAGATAATAAGTATTTTATTTTGCAAATAAAAAAATGCATGCATATTCCCTATTGAACGAATCTTCGTTCAATAGGGAATATGCATGCATTATTTTGCCGCTGGTCGTATATCTATACGACCAGCGGGTTTTTGGTATTTCATTGCCACTGAATCGCTGACCGGTGAGTAGGTTATTCACCTACTCACTGGGAAGTAATTTAGGGCTAAATTACTTCCCAGTGAGTAGGTGAATAACCTATTATAATAATAACAGAAGTAACAAACTCCTCGTAAGTTTGTATATAAGCAACACAATACACAATTTTATAAGGGTCGTTATAAGTTTGAATGAACAGGACTAACTTGGATAGGTACTCGTACTTCCAATCTATACGAGTAGGCGTTTAAGGTTGAGGTTACATTGAAAGCGGAAAGAGGGAAACATTTTTTTTGGTCATAATATTACTGCGACTAGCAAGAGACTGGGCAACTATTGTCACCGTGTAGACAGCTAAGCCGAGCCGAACTACTGGCATAAGAGTAGATGATTCAAGTATCCGAGAAACTGTCTACTGTCTAGACAGCAGCTCAAACAGAGTAAACTAGCCATAAAGTCACTCGCCAGTAACAGCCAGGCAGTTGCGAGCAGGACCTTCTTTTTTGTGTGCTGCAACTAGTAAGAGACTGGGCAGCTATTATCACCGTGTAGACAGCTAAGGCGAGCCGAGCTACTGGCATACGTGTCGACGATTCAAGTATCTGTCTACTGTCTATTCAGCAGCTCGCACTGTGTAAACTAGCCATAAAGTCGTACACCGCCACAATGCGTGACCGAACGCGATCCGATTTCTACATTCAATCTAACCTCGGACTCCCATCAGTCCAACAGCAAGCAGGCTGTGGGCGTTCTTCACTACCTTTACCTATTCAAGATCTTAACGAAGATAAAGGTATAACCTTTTCCAACTTCTACTTGAACAAGCACCCTTTGTAATTAAAATAAATTCAAAACCATTTCCGTATACAAAGTAACTTTCTGTTATAGTAATCAACAGTTCATTTTAACAATATTTATGTTAAAAGCAATTGAACAAAGTCAATAAACAAAGGGTTGTTATTGTTGGTAACTATTGGTTCCCTGTTCTGCTTGTGTATTGAAGATGGGTGCACTCGAGTGAACGAAAATGCTATCAAAGTTCAGAAAGTTATGTTGTCATCCAAAGTTTAGTGTTCCGTGTGTGTTCTGTTTTTGAGAGTCTCATGTAACTGTGACGTGCGTGGGAGCTGTGTAATGTTACAGGTTTGCACTAAATAGTACTGTTCCAATAAACTTATGCAACACAGAACAAATCATATTTTGATACCTGCCACGCAAAAAGACGTAACAATTTTTTTGACCGAATGGGATTTTAGTACTATAATGTAATCTATACAAATAAAAATGAATCGCTAAATGTGTTGCTAAGCACAAAACTTGAGAACGGCTGGACAAATTTCGAACTTTTTTTTATTGTAATTATTGATCGAAATTTGGAAAAAAAAATTACATCCAAGCGAAGCCGGGGCGGGCCATTAGTATTATATAAAACGACACATTTTTAAAAACGATAGTTCATATTTTCACTTAAAATCGAGTTTCTAACATAAATATTGCTAAAAACAATTGAACGAAATGTTGTTATTTTTGGTAACTAGTGGTTCCCTGTTCTGCTTGTGTATTGAAGATGGGTGCACTCGAGTGAACGAAATTGTTATCTAAGTCCAGAAAGTTATGTTGTCTTCCAAAGGTTAGTGTTGTGTGTGTTCTGTTTTTGAAAGTCTCATGTAACTGTGACGTGCGTGGCAGCTGTGTAATGTTACAGGTTTGCACTACTTAGTACTGATCCAATAAAATTATGCAAAACAAAACAAATCATATTTCGATACCTCCCGCGCAAAAAGACGTGACAATTTTTTTTGACAGAATGAGATTTCATTACTTTAATGCAATGGTATATAAATACTACACCTTTTTAAAAACGATATTTCATATTTTCACTTAAAATCGAGTTTCTAACCCGCTAGTCTTTTGTTTTGAGGCTAATCAACACAAAGATGAAGTTAGAAATTTCAGAAAAATCACAAACTTAAACATACGACCTGATGCGAGGGAGGTGTCGATTTCTATTTATCTTCTCGAGTTCCGCTACGTCTGGTATTATTTGGTGGTGGAGTTATAGAACCGAATAATATCTTTTGTTGCAGGTGCCCTACTATGATGTGCTAATGCCATCCAATTCCGATCATGTAAAAGGGATAGTGCTATTGGCTACGTATAGCTCCATCTCTCTCTTAGAGCGGAATCGTGATCGTTTTAAGACTTCATAGTAGGGCCCCAGATAATGACAATTATGAAATCTTAAGGTTGGTCTTCTCGCTTTATAAGTTTTATCTAGGGTGCTATTTAAAAATACCGGCCACCACAAAGAAATCACTTTTTTATGGTGGGCTTTAATTTTTTATTTTTTATAGCAGCAATAGAAATACTTACACTGTAAAAAGTTCAACTGTCTACCTTATTACCGTTCACAAGATACAATCCGCTGACAGATAGACAGGTGGACGGACGGACAGGCAGTGGAAGCTTAATAATAGGATTCCGTTGGTAATACTTTGGGTACAAAACCCAAAAATTCAATCTTGTTTGTCTGATATACAGGGTGGTCCAGAAGTACGTGGTAATATAAGGGTGATGGGTTGATGTGATGGATTGGGTAGCTAATATTTAAGGAAAAAAAAACAAAACAAAAAAACACCACAAGAAACGGACTAAATAAGTTCCGAACAAATGACTTTTCGAGCAGTTTCTTACAGTTGGTGGCATTTACTTGAGTTCAATCACTGATTTGATGTCACAAACTGGATAAGACTGCTTGAAGTGATCTTTTTTGTAAAAGTCACTTTTTTTTGGTCTGTAATTTTTTCCTTATTCTATCTCACCTACCCAACATCACCCTTAAGTATTCCTGAATCCCCAGTTTCTGTGAGCAATGAAAGGCAGCACTCACGCAATTTCACCTCAGCTTACAGAATACCAAATCAAAGAAATTGTGACGCGACGTGACTTCTCTCAACCTGGGTAGACGATGACGGATATAAAAATAGACAATTTTGCAAGTCTACATATTCTTAATTGTACATATATATAAAAGGCCATCTGACTGACTGACATATTAACGCAGAGCCGAAACTACTGGGACTAGAAACAAGAAATGTTCGCAAGGCTTCCTGTTATGAGCAGCACTAACAAGAGTTTTTGGAAATTCATGCTTGAGGAGTGAAAAGGTGGAAAATCTGCGCAGACAAAGTCAGAGGCGAAGTGCTAGTAAATTATAGCCGGTATTTTTTTAAATCTTAGGCAGTGGTCTCTTCTTTAATTTTATTGAATTCAGTATTTTATTTTCTGTGATATGAATACGACTAAAATTTTAGCTTTTTAAAACAAAAAAGTACTTTTTACTTATCTCCCTCCCCCTCCCTTCTGTGATCCTTGTAGATCCAATGCTGAGTATAGATCTCCTCCTTTACATGCCATAACGCAACCCTCGAAACCCTAAAAAAAAACCGTATCCATGCAGTCCCATTTCCAATACTCAACATAAATCTTCATGCCTACCGCAAAATATCGATTAGGTTCGAATCAGTTCCTATTTTAACACATCACACATCAGATTAATACTAATTAAAATATTATCATCATCTTCATCATATTAGCCGAAAGACTGGCGGGACATAGGCCTCCGCCAAGTGTCGCCATATTGACCGGTCCTGTGCTTCTCGCATCCAACTAATTCCCGCTGAATTCACCAGGTCATCGGTACACTTTGGGAGAGGCCTTCCAAAGCTGCATTTTCAGGAACGTGGTTGTCGCTCCAGCGCCTTTCGACCCTATTTATAATAAATAATATTAGAAATAAAAAAATCTTCTATTCTCACTTGCCACCTAATTTCAGTTTCTGGGGAGTTTGTTGCGTCACTTCTTCTTCCCAGCTAAAACTCTAGGAAGTGGTGACGGGCGGGCGTTCTGGGGGACTGGCTTTAAGTAGAACTTTGACGTTCAAAATGTGCTGGCACTCAGCCTAATTTGAATAAATGACTTTTGATTTTGAAGAATCAACTATAAGCGAGATTAAAAGCACGTTGTTAATAATAATAATAATAAGTGGCATTTATTCTCGCTTTACAAAGCTGACTTAAAGTTAATATGTACAAAAATGTCTCAGCTGTATTCCACCTTGTGAGAGACTGGTGCCTGATGTATGCTCCATCGTCGACTTTGTCTCTGTCATCTATGACCTAGACTAGAGTCAAGAGCAAACCCANCACAAAACTGACTTAAAGTTAATATGTACAAAAATGTCTCAGCTGTATTCCACCTTGTGAGAGACTGGTGCCTGATGTATGCTCCATCGTCGACATTGTCTCTGTCATCTATGACCTAGACTAGAGTCAAGAGCAAACCCATATTAAATTTTAAAAAAACCAGGCCCCTTCCACGGCCAATTCACCTACGTACCAGAAAATCTCAGGCTACTTATACAGTCCGCAGAACAGAGATGTTATCAAAACTGGTCTGTGAAGATGTCACAGACCTACTTTAGCGGCTGTCAAGAGCAACATACTACAAAGGTAAGACCTGTTTTCATGTTTCGTATTTTTTTTCGCCATTTTTTTTTCTTTGATGGCCACAGACATTAATTATGTATTCCGGCCACAATTCATTTCGTACGTTTTTACCTTTTTGGTTTATTCTGAAGACAATTATATGAAAAGAGATTTTACCCGTTTCTTTTGGTGTGGCTACCTGCATTTTTGTATCAAAATTATAAATAGGAGAGAAATTAATGTCTTTGTTCTTATTTCTTTTTTTTTAATTTTTGATTCGATTTCACTCCTATATGTATGCTCTTAAAAAACTGTTATTTAACAGTAAATAACCTTTGTCTGTGACTTAAAAAAAAATGTTTTCAACTCCCGAGTTTTCTGATCGGATTTCTGTGATTCTTTTCTTAGTTCGATGCGGTTTACCTGCCATTTTTGCATTTTTGGTAACTTAGATGATGTAATTTTACTTGGACGATGATGCTGACTGTGCCAAACAGCTTCAATAATTTGATCGTGTCCAAATTGTCAGTGAAAAAAGTGTCAATTCGGCCACTGTGCCCGAATATTTTGTGTCCGAATCGTCAGTAAGTCGACTCCTTAACGGTAAACAGCGCGAATATAAATTAACTCACTAAGGGTACAAATTCAATCCTTAAGGTACCTTACCACAGTTTTCGCTTACTATAAAGTTTAAATTTTTGTGGGTACCAACACTAAAAAGTGAAAAATAAAAACTTTTTTACAAACAAATACAACCGACATCCAAATAAAACTAACGTAAAGTACAAAATGACTTTAAATGCGGAAGTCGGTGTCAAAAAAACGAAAAAACCACGCCAGAAACACCTACTTCCAAAATTAAAGTTGTATTTTTTGTAAAAAATACTTTATTAAACACTAAAGTTACACAAAGAACGACGTACTCTGTGTAGAATTAGTGCAAGGTTTTCTTATATGTACCTACACATTTAGGTCACAGAAGTCTAGTACGGAACATGAAACTTCTTCATCTCTTGAGAGAGCACTCTCCAACGATAGCAATGCACTGGCGGCTGTATTGAACAAAGGAATTTGGTTTTATACTTTTTTTTTTAAGGATGAGAAATCATCAAATGACTTTTTCCACTCTGGGTGGAGCGGAAGGACGTGTCAGACTCTTACTGACTAAAACCTATCCGTGTTCCTTCTAAAGCCCTTTACGTTCCAGGGCCGAGGTGACTCTTTCGAACAAATTCCGCAACCCTGGCAGGCTTACGGTATGGTCTTTGCAGATGCAATCAAGTTACAATTTGGTAAAGTGGCTATAGAATATAGAGACAGAGGAGTTTGACAGCTTTGTTTAGAGCGCCTTGAATGCCTAATCAAGGCTAATACTTCATTACGACCAACATCTTTTATGCTGGTATTGTAAGATAATTAGTAGGATTAACGTAACACCTAAAACATAAAAAAAGAAAATAATGTTTGTCACACGATTTTATGGCATGATAGTGATTGTATCAGTATCAACATGTACCTACTCTATTTGAGCATTTCGTTTCGCTATTCAGAAGGCCTCGAGGAATTAAGTGTTTAGCTCAATCGATAAATACAAGGTCTACGCAAACAAGCCGTGATTTATTATTTATCCAAATACGTACCAATGTATGTTTACAACATATCAATATATTACTATATTTCCAAGAATTCAGACAAAATAAATAAAACAGCCAAATTGGAAAAGTATCAATTTATTGTTTCCACACTCTGAATAGAATAGATAGATAATTGATAATTTTGATGTGATTATTTACATTGCGGAGAAGAAAACTTCCAAGACCAAAGCTAAATAAAGTCGTGTTAAGAAAAATCTTTGGTATTTTAATCACTATTACGAGAAAAGAGATTGGTTGCAAAAGATCCACATGAAATACTAATAATAATAGTAATGCCTGAAATGTAGGTCACAGATAAACAAAAGTGCATACGATATGAGCGTACAGACGACAAAGCAAAGGCGCCACCCATAGTAAAAGGTGTGATTGCAAGGGTAGACTTTGGTCCAGATTGAAATGACCATAGCATTCTAGAAAGGCTTGTTATTTAAGAGTAATACCATAATACCATCACACCTTTCAGTTGTTCAACAAAAACGATTGTCATTTTGTTGTTTATCAGCATCTAATTCCGTCATAACAGTAGGTGTTCACAAGGTAGTATCATGGGACCACCATTTTTTGTATCATTGCTTGTGTGAGGGGATCTTCTGCCAATCTCTAGTCCTTGTATTATCTTATAAATAAACATACAACTATGACAATAAAGCACTCAAGTAAACTGAGTGTAAGTTATTATTTTTTTTAATCGGAATAAAATCGCAAAAATACTGAACATTAAATTAAAAGTAAGCACGAGCAAAATACCATTCAAACATTACAAAATAAAACAGCTAGAAAAGTTAGCCTAATTAACTAAAAATAATTAAATGTAGCGTAATACATATTTTGGAATAAAGATCCCTTTCTTATGACAAAAATAAGCATTATTTTATTTCACTCAGTATCAACAATAAGAACGAAAATATCTACAAAGTACTTCTGAACGAATTTTGAAATTGGTATGGTAACAACAAAGTCAGGTTTAGAGGCAAACAATACAATAACAATCAGAACCACACTTTGCTGATAATTATTAAAATTAACTCATAAAGCGAATATATTGAAGCTTTGGTAACTTCGTTAGCAAGAAACGATACGCTACAGTACACCAACATAAAGGTTTATAATCATTTATACGAAGTTGTCATGAATATTAATAAGAAAACCATCACAACCTCAAGCTCGCTTTCATTGATGATAGAAACAGAGTAAGAAATATTTATGAGGAAGAACTTGTAATTAAATTATTAATGACAATACTTCTTAAAATCTTGCAAAAAATAATCTCTCATCACTTAGATCTGATTCAAACCATCTAGATATTGCTCTTTAACTGTATATATGTCCTAAATAAATTGAAATATTATTATGATCAACATTCTTAGTGTATGCAAAACTTACTTAAATGTTATTTACACAGAAATCATGGTGACTTACACGAGTGTAGATTATTTACAGCATTTTTGGGTCCAAATTCACCTAAATCTATCAATTCCTATAAATAACCTAACATCTAAGAATTATTAATGAAAGCAGTGAAAAAGATGATTACAATAATTTAGTAAAAAAGTATTCTTATATTTAAGAAAATCAACCTATTATTAATGTCTACTACCCTTCAACTCAGGTCACGTTATAGATATTATTTAAGTAATTTAATCATAAATCTATAAATTCTAAAATTAATGTATTCCACACCTAACTAAATGAATAGGCAAAATACCAAAAATATAAATAAAGATACTTCGCAGAATACATATCTATTTTAGTCGAAATAATCTAGAGCTGAACGATAAATGCATAATGAAATCACAGAATTATTTACACTTCAATTCAAACGCTACAACATTGATACAAGTCCTAGTAACAAATACGACGTTGTTGCTACCAGCGTCTTGCCAGATGAAGTCTTGTAGTATTTGACCTCGTCTTGCGTCGGTGGAGAATACGATGCCTCGTAAATTAAACGGTTCGGGCACGGAAGCATCTCCGCTGGTATTTCGAGCAGTTTCCTCTTATATTCAATTTTAGTTTCATCATTATCCGTTTCCTGATCTTGCATTGCGTCATCATAATGCTTCTCTTCAAAGTCCTCTTCTTCGTAGTCAATGTCTTTTTTATATGAACCTTGAATATTTTGAATAGCTTTTTGTGGTTTCTCATTCTTAACAGAACCTATATTTGTTTTTGTATCCATGATGCAGTTTAGGCGGGACAGTGAGGCTTTGACGCGTTTGCTTTTTGTTTCGTTTCGGAGTTTGTGTAGCCAGGATAGGCGGCAGTCGCAGGTCAGCTTATTGCCTGTGAAAAAAGGATGGCGTTACATTTTAAACCAAGTATTGATTCCATAATCCGTCTACCCCTAAAACCCCGTCGCATCTAAAAATACACCCTATATGTATTGCATAAGATTGATTAAAAAGTAATTTCCTATTCCGACCATTTTGCCAACCATTAAAACTAATATTCTATTTTAGGCCCGTTAAGTATCACATTGAGTAATCACTATCAAATAAAGTTAATATATCAGGACACAAATCCATCACTTTTATAAACAAATAAAACGAATATCTACAAGCAAAAATCACGACACGCTGAACTAGGATCATCTCTACAATAAACAAGCCACGAAACCAANCGTAATCACTATCAAATAAAGTTAATATATCAGGACACAAATCCATCACTTTTATAAACAAATAAAACGAATATTTACAAGCAAAAATCACGACACGCTGAACTAGGATCATCTCTACAATAAACAAGCCACGAAACCAAATTAACTGTGGACAAAGAGTATTAAATCATAGCTAACAGCAATGCTCGACCAGTGCGGAAAATATAACATCTAGCCCCCAGCAAAATATAGACGCTATTAAATTGTCACAGAGCACTTAAACACAGTATTTCAAGGCCTGATTCATTGTAGTTGGGGGTAGTAATGTCCCCGGATGGTTTAAGTGTGCGGTGGACTGTGGCCTGCTTTTTTGGGCGGTTAGTTAGTAGTAAGTAGATTTTGCAGGAAGATTGATGTTCTTGGTGCTGGTTTATGAGATTATGCACTAGTGAGAATGTGCGTTACAATTGGTAAGCTTACTAAAATTCTATTTGCCTATTGATATTTTAAAATGCTTTTATTTTTTTTGTCCAAAAAAACTAATACTTAATTATTTCTAAATGTTAGTAAAAAATATATATGTAATAGAATAAACACAATATTTTATAAGGGGTCATTCTATTTATCATGATGAACAACTTTCACTACGGTTCCAACACTGAAATCGACTGCCCCATAAATTTATGCGCGCATCACTCGACAAAGTGTACTCTCATACTAAACATTGTTCATAATCATGAGTACCATGACCCCTTAAGAGGTATTGCGTTTATTCTGTTACACGTTGTAGAACACCATAACATAAAATAAAAATCACAATCTGGTCTTTTTCTACTCTACAAAATAGCCAACACCTACAAAACACTAATAATACATCATGATAACCAAAGAACCGTGACATAATAGCCGAGGCAGCTAATCGTGCGGTTAATTGAACGATTCCGGTTAATTTTCAACACGGATATATTACCCAACGGGTTACTGAAGGAGCATACATCACTGCGGTCGGGTAATTAACCGGGCACACAGATGTTATTAATGATAGTTTTTTTACTGCTTTATGGCCGCTTATAATGTTAGTTTGCATTTTAAAATGAATCCTACGTCAGAACAGCACTGCATATATTGTCGCCCTCATGTTACTACGTGCTAAACTTAATTTCGTATAAAAGATTTTCTCTATATCTCTTAACATTAGACTTAATTGTTTCCGGTTCTCGCTAACCAACTTTTGTGCAAGGATGTGAAAACAAGTCGAGTTATTACGACATCCTCATTTGTTCTCCTCGTTTCCTACATTTCAAAAGCGGCGGAAACAAAGAACAAAATTCGTATTTATCTTAACAAATGTCAGCAGTTACGAAGTAATATCGACATTTGTTAGGGATTACACAAAATTGTAAGAGCAGAGATAAATGGCGAACAAAGTTGTCAAAATTCAACTCACCGTCTAGAGAGATTAACGCATAATTGGACTTCATGTTTTCCAAAACATTTTGAACTGCTTCTTGTTTCAACGTTTCTAAGTTATTGTTCCTCAAATCCAAAACATTCAACTTTTGAATATCATCGAGCACGCCGTCGTCTAATGTCCCCAACTTATTATCGGCCAACGAAAGTTTTCGCAGCTGAGTCAATCCACCGAAACCCCTCTCGGATATAAATTCTATTTCGTTGCCATCCAGGTAAAGTTCTTGAAGGCTCCAAAGTTCCGCGAACGCAAGGTCCCCTATCATCGTTAATTTATTGTTTCTCATATCCAACGTGATCAGATTAGACAGACCTTGGAAGTTCTCCCTAATGACAACTGTCAACTGATTGTTGTCGAGGTCCAATTTGATAAGATTGTTCAGATGTTTGAAACATCCATCGTGAAGGACGCTAATTATGTTCTTCGACAGATACAGCCTCTGTAAATTGGGAAGGACGTAGAACACGTCCCGCTTCAATTCAGATATCTGATTTTCTACTAAGCTGACGTTTGACAGCATTATTAGATGGGCGAATGACATCTTTTCCAGCTTCGCTATTTTGTTCTTGGGCAGTGTTATTTCCCGGAGCGTGGTCGAGTTGGTGAACGCGAACGATGGTATACTATAGATGTTGGCGTACTGTATGTTGAGGTATTGTAATCGTTCCAGTCTAACGATCACTTTTGCGGGTATATACGTCAGTCCGCCGTCGGCTCTGACGTTGAATGTTAACTTTTCTATTTTTGGTTGTGAATAAAAATTGGACCAGAACGGATCGTCTTCGGCTATACCTCCGTTGAATACCCAACAATCGGCCTTTGTGGCAGTTTTTATCTTTATGCTTTCGCAGTAACAATGAACTTTGGACCCTCGGTCCTGTATATCACAAATATTAACGTAGTGTGAGTAAATCTTGTCGTTCTTCCATCGCCTTTTGTCGTTCTGTCGGCTCTCCGTTACGTTTATTTCGACAGTCGCGAAGGCAATCATTAGGATAAGATATTTAAGGTCCATCTTTGTTCCTTTTCACATCAGAGCGATTTTAATCTGGAACAAAAGAGAGGGCGTTTAGTGAGTTTCTTTTATCTTCAGTCGTATTTTGTACATTAGTGAAGTCGATGATTCGATTGTTAGAAGTCGGATAAGGTGTTATTACGAGGACGCTAATTGGCACTCAGGAGCTACATACGTTTTGTTTGAAGAAATTAAGTTGTAAAATAGAAATAAACCTTTTTTTATTAGTGATGCGTGGGTAATTTTCGTAATAGCAATCAAATTGAGCACTTTCATAAATGTGTGTTGGCATTTATTTATTTTTATCTGTATCTGTCCTAATATCATAAATGCGAAAGTTTGGATGTTTGTTTATTCAATCACGTCAGATCGGCTGAACGTATCTTGATGAAATTTGGCACAGAGGTAGTATAGGCTACTTTTTATTTCGGGAGTATGGTCCCTTGTCCCTTGGGATAATTTCCGAAATTCACGCGGGCGAAGCCGTTGGCAGAAGTTTGTTATTTATATTGCTTTTTTGCTGAGCGTTTCTAATCTGGACGAGTTAGAAGTTATAAATAACATTTCAAATAAATCATTTTCATTTTTATACAATATTTTCACTCACATTACACACCATTTGAAAATTATCATAATGAAAAAGTTTTTATAAATAAATGTTGAAATAAACCAAACAGCTCAGAATGATGAGACTGTCAAGTCATTGACCTTTTTGGGAGTTGAACTTTGTTCGAAGACCCACATGTCATCAAATTGAAGAAGTTATTAAGTATCAGTGTTAATTCCAACTAATAATCCTTTAGCGCCGCCTGCATCCTGGTACCGTACCCATCAACTTTAATTAGACAATTAGTAAGACATTTCGTTTTATTAACAGTTGTCAGTTTTTTGTTGTTTTGTGTCTTATTGTTACAGTTTGTTCTATTTTGGTGTTTCAAGGACATGGTTTGATAAATAAATGTTATAAAGGCCTGTTTCACGACGTCCAAATAGCCACTCCTCACCTAGTAAATAAAAAAAAGAACAAATAATTTATGAAATTATCTGCCACGTTAACGGCAGATTAATTGTAGGTGGTGAAAGAAGCCCTTGGCTTTTTACAAATAAGCGGTAATGTAAAACAATTAATATTTTTTTAAATTTATATTTTACTGTTGATGGGCACGCGTTTGACCACTATCTAACCTGATGGTTAGCGATGATGTGGTCGAAGATTGAGAACGCTTGCCGAGAAGTAACCTATTCACTCTTGACTTAACCCGGCGTCAGCATGGTAGAAAATAGGTACAACAACTGCATGGTGGGTCATAATTACCCGGATTTTAAACCGTAGCTGATTTTTACCATATCAATGACATTTAGAGCAAATTTGTGTTTAATGAAGAATAGTTAAATTATAATATTTTGGAGATAAAATAAAACAAAAAATAAGTTATATAAAGATCTTTTTATGTATTTAAGAAATCAGTATAAAATTTACAACAAAAAATTCAACTTCTAGAAACTTACTAATAAAAAAACAAAAAAATTACTAATTAACACGTATTTTTAACTTTTTGGAATGACTAATGTTTATAATTTTTACATAAACTTTTGGAAAGTATATGTAAAAATTATAAAGAATCTTAGTGTCACTAACTAACTAATCACTAATAGCATCGTCATCTGCGCTACCGCCACAGAAATAAATTATATGTATGTTCAGGACAGATGAATTTGGATGACACTCAAAGGTACATCATAATCATCATTGTCTGATGCCTCTTGCTCGGTATCACCTGTTGAGAACGCTCGCTAACGTGATCATCTTCCTCGTTTTCCGAAGAATTTTCACCTTCTTCCGAGACGCTATCTTCTAATATTGACAGAATTCGCTGCCTTTCGCGTTCCTCTTTATCCATTATTCAAATATAACCTAAAAATAACAAAAAATAATGTAATACGTTAGGACGGTACAAATAAATAAACGAAATAATCAAATAATGAACTCAACGTAATTGGCACGAAATGGTATCATCGAATGTATAGTTGGGTCATATTTACCATTTTGTTGTTTGACCGCGTCTATCTTCCTGTGCAGGCGTACACCGTCTGAGTTGACATAAGAAACGAAGGAGGCGGGGCACTAACTGCAGCTACTGAGAAGCGTAGTAACGTTACACTATTATTTTCTTAAACACCCGCATTTAAAAACACCACGGGTCATTATGACCCAACCTAGCAGACGCCGGGTTAAAGACTCTCAGGTTGTGGCTATCAGGAAATACAGACTCTGGCAGAGAATTCCACTCCTTAGCTGTACGCACAATGAATGTGTTCCCAAAACGTTTTGCATGTGGGTGGGATGTCTACCATGTACCGGTGGCGCATCGCCGTACGTCTTGTGGCCCGATGATGGAACGGGCTTGGCAGAATTAAACTATGCAATTAACTTTAAGTTAAATACTCAAACTTAATTTGCATTCCACAATGTGTACCTAGGTGGTAAATTTGAAAAAGAAATTGTGATTATGATGTCGGGCACTGCAAAAAACAAATATAATAAAATTGCATTATTGAATGCAATTTTTTTTCCTCTGTTGCCGTGCTCTGTTGTTTCTGTTGCTGAATTATTATTTTTATACCCTCGGCTTATATATTTTATGCGTCTATCGTAGCCGTTGACTCAGGTGTAAAGTCAAAAAGATTTATCATCACGCCTTCTTTTAGCTACTTAATAACAATCACTAACACCAAACCGCCTGCAAAAAATGGTGATTATTCCAACTTTACTTTTCAACTTCATTTATGAAAATATTATGTATGTGCGAAAAAATCGACATCTTTTTAGCAAATTAGTGATACCTAGACATAATTTTAATACTAGAAATAAAGACAAATTAGATCAACCATTTTTTAGATTAGCTAAAGTCCACACTTCTTTCATGGGGTATTGTGTTAAATGTTACAACAAAATACCTTCTGACATATTAGAACTAAATGAAAGAAAATTTAAAACT
>NDFZ01003421.1:8386-28007 GCA_002192655.3 Mamestra configurata
TAATCTAAATAAGACTGATAAGCCAAATATAATCACGTGTTTTATTCGCCCAGTTCCCGTTCCCAATCCATGTGTACTATACCTTATGACATCAGTTTCGTGACGGAGATTCTCAGTATCGTAACTTATCAGTTTAGTTACAAATTTGAAATGTACACTTTTTCTGAGTATGACCCACGTATCAAACAAGTACACTTAGGACATTTTCACAAACGTTTTTCCTCTTCCATACATTATTACAATCTTTAAAAGGAGAACAAAGCGGTGAAAGCTTGAGGTCATAAATAATACCTCCCGGGGGGTAAATGATGTTACAAGACACAGGTGGTTACTACTGGAATACCGTTGATAACTTTCCATATTTCTTTGGTTCTTTTTCCTGAAGCACATGTTATTTTTAAGGAGTTTGTCCGGTGTACTTTTTTTTTTTAATGATGGGAAATCATCAAATGACTTCTTCCGCTCTGAGTGGAGCGGAGGGCGTGTCAGACTCTTACTGACTAAAACCCATCCGCGGTGACTCTTTCGAACAAATTCCGCAGTTCCCTGGCAGTTGTAAAAAAGCGAGCTTACTGTCCATTATTTTATAATTATTAAATTTGTTATTTGGGATTACATAAATCCATCGCAAACAACTCAACTATCGACTATTTTGGAGTCCTCCAAAACGCAGTGATGGGGTAATACAATACCTACTCCTTGACCGACCAGTTTAAGTGACAGCCAAGACAAACTTTTTACAGCTTTCCGAGATACAGAGGAGTATAGGTATATAATGGACGGTCACCCATCCATGGACCGACCTTGGCAAGCGTTGCTTTACTTCGCAGATTAAACCATGCGGCTGTTATAGTTTCACAACGAGACACGATCCAAACATAATTAAATCTAAATAGCCTTCATACAAATTAAGGGCTTTCAGAACGTTCACGTAAATGATTGTTTGATGTGACAACTGTTACACCGCACGCCCTTCATTTTCTGACCACTCCTTGGCCCTAATTCACTATGACACTAACCAAATAACGTGACCACGATACAACAATAATTATATATTTGCGGCTAAAACGACACTGCTTCAAATTTATGAATTAATAATAGACCGAAACCTACCTGTTATTAGGTTTGTATGCGTGTAAAGCTGGGTACTGACAGGTGTTACGGGACATAATGTAACATTCGCAGCGAGCATGTTATGTTACGCTGTGTTCTAAAATCAATATGTAAAACAAAACACATACGCATCATGTTCATGCTCGTTTCCACATACTGACTGCACGAATGCTCGCTTTGTAACATGGTTACATTACGCCCCGTAACACCGGTCAGTACCCACCATAACATATATGCCTCTGTATAAGTGGCAGTGGGCAGGGTTACATTGCTCGCAGAACAGATAATCGATGGGGTCTAAAGGTTCTGGAGGGGTGATCTCGTACCGGAACGCAGCGTTGTTGAAAGGTCTCCCTCAGGATGGATCGATGACCTGGTGAAGGGCGCGAGAATCCGCTGGATGCGAGACTCGGTCAAAGGGGCGNTAACACCGGTCAGTACCCACCATAACATATATGCCTCTGTATAAGTGGCAGTGGGCAGGGTTACATTGCTCGCAGAACAGATAATCGATGGGGTCTAAAGGTTCTGGAGGGGTGATCTCGTACCGGAACGCAGCGTTGTTGAAAGGTCTCCCTCAAGATGGATCGATGACCTGGTGAAGGGCGCGAGAATCCGCTGGATGCGAGACTCGGTCAAAGGGGCGACACTTGCGGCTATGTCCAACATTGAACGTCTTACGAGCGAAATGATGACACGTATGTAAAAAAACTATGCCAAACATAAAAAACGAGCGAGTCTTAAAAAAGTCGCAAAGGATATGTAATATTTGACGTCTTGCCTTGGTAAAAAGTAACATTAACATTAAAGTACCAACTGACAGCCAACTCGACCACTGCGTGCGCTCTTTGGTCAAATCGAATAGCGCGCGCTCATTGGTCAATTCAAATAGCGCGCGGTCATTGGTCACCTGTTACAGACTTCCGTCCCATTTCACGAAATCACTCCCACAGATTGCAGGAAAGCGATAGGTAAGATGTTACACATCAAAAACTTTAGCGTTACAAATAACCTTGAAATCTGTCCTTTTTCCAGTCCTTGCCACCTTTTGTATAACAATACTAAACAAAAATTTGCCCCAAACTGACCGAACAAATACTCGATTGAGTTGTTTATGTACCTGCCACCGATTTCCCTGTAGACCCAATAATGGAACGAGATCAACTTGCTTGCGCGTGCCCTGAATTGAATTGTCGCCTTACAGCGGCTGGCAGGTGATTGGCAGAAGTTCAAGACTTGGCTATATGGCTCGTGGCTTGGTAATGTTTTTACCAATTTTGAGTTAAGATTTCAAATGCTTTTAACGTCACATGGCGCGTGCAATACCAGTGCATATTTAAATTAGTATAACGCAAAAATTTGTTTAGCTACAGAGATGATTCTGGTGTCTTTGTCAAGAGTTTAAACACTACAAGGAAAAGTACTAAAGTGAAACAAAGTATTAAATATTAGTCAAAAACCTGATTAACACGCCATTGACTACTAGTAACTGAGCGTGCGCCTCTGCTAGCTGTGAGGGAATGGGAGTCGGGTTTGTGGCTACAGGCTCTCCCGTCATTCACCACAGGCACTATGATGGATGACATATCGGTTCCGTGTTGGTACACTTTGATGCCACTTTGGTATGGCTATCGATAACCTTGGGCAGCATGGCTTAAAATTAAAAAATAATTTCAGATTACTATAGAGTCCAGGGCAACGTGTCTGTAATCGTTATCGATTGTCGAAAAGTCAAAATGCTACGGATTGACTTTATGACATCACAGTAGTGCATACAAGTACCCACACATTATTGATTCTTCGATAAGCGATGTCGCTGTATATAATAAATATTGACTTTGTATGGGATAAGTGAAGATGCTATGGATTGACTTCGTGACATCACGGTAACGCATACAAATACCCAATCATTATACATTTTTCGATAATAGATGTCGCTGATAAATATTGACTTTGTATAGAGGCTAAAGTCGCCAAACCTTTCAACACTAGCTGGCTTTGAAACTTTGAAAGATCTAATGAGTAGGTAGTTACTAACTTCCAAGAAACAAAGACGAAATTAAGAGCCGTCAAACTAATTATAATTAAGTGTGTACCTTCATAATAAACTAGAGTCTAAAATAATATAATTAATTAGCATATTCTGACATGTTTTCCCATATTGTTTTGTAACGTTCAAGTTAGCTATATTGCTACTTTCATATTTTACAATTCATGTGACCACCTACTGGGCTGCTTCTATTTAAAAAGTTAACTATCTACTCGAATTGAAAAGGATGTGTTAAAAACGTAATCGCGTACCTAACTTTATATTATAAATGCAAAAGTGAGTTTGCTTGTTAAGCTTTTACGTCTAAATTGCTGAACCGATTTTGATGAATTTTGGTAAAGAGATAGATGGAACCCTGGAGACTGTTATAGGCTACTTGTTTGCGGAAATATGTATGAACGCGAATGGAACCGCGGGCAAAGCTCTGGTACAAAATACTATCTTCGATAAAGTAAATTGCCTTTTTAGGATTTTTTTAAGGATGGAAATCATTAAATGACTTGAAGGGCGTGTCAGACTCTTACTGACTAAAACCCATCCGTGTTCCTTCTAAAGCCCTTTGCGTTCCAGGGCCGCGGTGACTCTTTTGAACAAATTCCGCAACCCTGGCAGGGTCTTTTTAGGATACCTAAAGCTGTTGTGTATTATTTCAACAAATGTAAAGAAGTGTAACGATTGTTTCAATCGCTAAATTAAGAAATCGGATCGCTGTCAATCGCTGTCAGCTGTCAAGTGGCGGTAAGGGGAAACCGAATATCGAAAATAAAATATTCAGTGGAATGTCTTGTGGCTTGGTGGGTAAAATTAATATTGGTGGAAAACATTTTATTCATCTTCTACTAGCTTTTGTCAGTGGTTCTGTACACGAGAAAATCTTAATTTATCCCGCGGGAACGAACTAGCATTTGTCATTAGCAAACATACAAACTTTAACATTTTTTATATTAGTAGGTTTAGCAAGATATTTTGACTACTCTGCGTTTGTATGATTGTATCTGGTATAGTGTAAGAATTTGTGAATATCTTTTCCAAATATCTATATTAATATAATAAAGCTGAAGAGTTTGTTTGTTTGTTTGAACGCGCTAATCTCTGGAACTACCAGTCGGATTTGTTTTGTTTATGATAGCCAAATTTATTAGAATTTATTAAAAAAAAAATATTAGAATCCATTCCCGTATAGCCTGGGAATGGGAAAAAACATGATATGCGCCCACGAAGTCGGGGGCAAAAGTTAGTAATTAATAAGACAGAAACAAGAACACTGATTTGAAAGTTGCGCAATATCATCTCAGCAACAATAAGAAAAAATTGCAAAATGTAGAAAAAATACAGGTTTTTTTTTCAAATTTGCAACTTTGATGCGAATGCCAATATTCCTTAAAAAATGGGAACTGGCCTTCAAGCTGTCACACAACAACGATACCAAAATTACCACCCCAATGTCCCTTAATCAAGATAAGATTAAACTTTAACAGATTTTCTTAACTAACTTTTCTATTAAATTCTGGCTTAAATAAATTAAAATAGTCATTAATATTTATAAAATTACTACGGCGATCAATTAAGATATACGAAACTAAGACAAAATAATTTATTGAATAACTAACTTTGGTAATTAAAATCCGTTCACAGAATATTTAATTTCAGGATGGTTATCGTAGTTTCGAGAAAAAGACAGCTTCTATTTATCATCCAAGATTTTTGAGGGTGACCTATGTTAATTTCTTTGTTACCAACTGTGGAATCGCCTCAAGAGCCTTGAGAGAGTCTATAAGCTGATAGAGTCTGGTGACCAGACAGTAGACATATTATTTTTCTGTGTCACGTTTTGTAAACTTATTTTGCATACTACTGTATAAATTCAAGTTTTTATTACTTAACAGACAGATGTATTGCTGGGGAGTTTGTTGCGCTACTTCTTCTTCCCAGCTAAAACACTAGGAAGTGGTGACGGGCGGGCGTTTTGGGGGACTTTCTCTATGTAGAACTTTGACGTTCAAAAAGTGCTAGCACTCAGCCTAATTTGAATGAATGACTTTTGATTTTGATTTTGACCTGGGCCTTTTCCCAACTATGATGGGGTTTTAATCGTAACTAGATGCAGCTAAATACTGCGTGAAACGACTGCCATCGGACATCCGCAACCCAGTAACTATTTAATTGTCCGCCATTTTGCCTATTTAGTACCTTGAGACAGTAGGTCTAAGTACCCTTATATGCATTATTACAATACAGCAACAAACTGGCAGATTTCATTAAAAAATCAAAGCTAGCTAGACTAAAGCTGACTGGTCCCTGGAGCGGAGAGGAGAGGAGCGGAGCGGAGAGGAGAGGAGCGGAGCGGAGCCGTACCAATATTAACCAATGGAATTGCTTAAAATCTACGCCCCGCTTCAGGGGACAGGAATTTGCGAAATAGTTAAAAATTAATGCAAAATCGGTAAACGGAGCGAGGCTGCGGAGCGGAGAAGTGGAAAAAACCGGCCGCCTGCTCAAATTACCTACACACTACCTCACTCCGCACCAATGGGCAGACAGTCCGCAACTGCGCTCCGCATTACTCCGTTACTCCGCTCCGCTGCCTCGCTCCGCGTCAATGGACAGGCAGCCTAATATTATAAAAGCGAAAGTAGCTCTGTCGGTCTATTTGTTACCTCTTCACGTCTTCTATACAAAACCGTTAGCAGAAACTACTAGACAATAAAATGTCCACGTTATTAAAATAAAACGCCTCGATTTCAAAACACAACAACATTACACTTCTACCTTTCCCCTGTCCAATGACAAAAGAAAGGTTCTTTTCTGTGTTAGGTGCGGGTACCCGATGTGTTTTATCCTAATTTAATACAACTTCATGCGATTCAGCGGGAGCTGGGATCCTCTAAGCCGGCCAAGATATGAGGAGGCACGCTCTGATTATATTTTATGTGACTTGGGAGTACAAACAGTAGTCAGGATCCGTCCACTCTTACGTCTTTTTTAGTTACAATTAACGTAATTCCTAATTACCACGCTACGAGGTTAACTATTGTAGGGGTGTATAACGGCTTGGACTAAACTGGCTTGAGACCGGGTACCTTTGTAGCTTGCCTAATGTAAATCTATACTAATATAATAAAGCCAAAGAGTTTGATTGTTTCTTTGAACGCGCTAAACTACTAGTCGGATTTGGAAAATTCTTTTATAAACAGGAACGGGAAAACACGGGATATGCGCTTACAAAGTCACGGGCACCCACGAGACAGGAGAAATTACTAGAGTGGGGCAATGGTTTAAAAAAAAAAAAAAAATTATGTCGTCGTCGTCCATTTCTTATGCTGTACAGTTCTTTCACAGTTATTTTACTTCTGATTTTGCATCACAACTACCTTTATTCTTGCAGCCGTATGTTGCTGTTAAAGGTAAAATAACTGTAAACATACTGCAGGCAGATTTCTCAAAAATTGGTACAAGATAACAAGTTCCTACGTATTTTGTTTAAAGTTGACAAAAGAGACAGAACAAAGGCTTAAACAAACTCTCACAAGCATTTTTTTGAAACATAAAAGTTTAGAGATAAAAACCACATGGGCAACCTTAAATGAGTTTTAAAACATGGGACAACTTTTTAAAGAAAATAAAGAAATACCAGTTCCAAATATTTCAAACATGACCTGCCAAAAACTTACACAGAAATCAAAATCCATTTCAAAATCAAATATCGATCAAAGAACCAACCTGCTATTACTATCGAATCTCAAGATCACAGGCGAAGTTTTATGGAATTTCTAGAGGAATACGTTATTGGTAGTACTGGAATTTATGCTACGATGTCAGGTGGGGAATGTTGGCCAAATACCTCACCTATATTGTTGTACGGCGCCTTTTGTGGCCACTTTATTCCTGATGGATTTCCGGTCCAAGTGATGAGCAGTATTTTTTTTTTACCTGAAATCTACTGTAGAAAAGATGGTCATGTACATAACGTAGCGCCGCATGCTGAGCGATGGCCATTTTGCGCATATTATGACGGAAATCTTCCTAACTTGTAACACATATTATTTTTTTATAATTGCAAGCACTTTCTTCTTTTAAAACAACTAAGCAAAGACCCAAAAAGTAAATTTAGAATCATGCTTTATTTTCATGGTTGGTCAACGTTGATGGTAACCTTATTAACCTTTTGAACGCCAGAGCATAAAAGCATCGGCGTGCCCCCAACGCCAAGCCACAAATTTGCCGTACTTTTTGTCAAATATTTGTGACGTTTGGCGTACAGGACGCTTGCTTGTCATTTATAAGTGACAATGGCGTTCAAAAGGTTAAAAAGGTATCGCTACTCTAAGTAAAAGAACCGACACTAAACTTTTGTGTTTTGTTTTCTTGTCGTTCATAATAATTAAAGAGACATCCATTTAACGCTTAACCCTTTTACTTGCGCCTCTCACTAACTCGGCGAGGCATTGTACCTACCATTGCGTATGAAATTGAAAATTTATGAAACAACAAAATTTGTTTTCTTGACCTTAATATCTGTTCTCGGTACCTATGTTTTACGTTAAATTATGCTGTTATCTACCGCCTAATGCACCTTGCCCTTGCCTTGCTTTGCCAAAATTATACTTTCAGATGAAATCTAAAAACAATTGGGCCCAAGATTGAGCCTTGGGGGATCTTTATTATTAGTAAGCAGTTTTAGAAATTCTGAATTTCGGGTTTATATCTTCTGTCAATATTTAGCTATTGATTGCATTCAAGTAATTTATTGAAAGGCTAAAACGCCAAAAATGAAACAGGAAATTTGATGTGGCTACTAAACAAACATAATAATTTGCCGAAAATCGCATGTAATTGGTGTCAAACGCTAAAACAGATTTCCAATTTATGTTCCAAAGGCATTAATTGACCAAAGGTTAATATTGCTATTGGCAAATACATTAATTTTGCCAAATCCTAAACAAATGAGGGAACGTATTGGTATTTGATAATCACATTATTTGTTTTACATTTTCATTGGATCTGCCATATTACTTCGTGGTATAATACGAAGTAATATGGCAGATTTCGTAATTATTGCTTTTGTGATTATAAATCATAATGTAAGTCATGTTTAACCCTCGAGGATTATGTCAAGCGATTATTTTTTACAGCAAACATTTTTGTTTTAAATTTTGACCAGTTTGTCAGTGCCAGTCCAGACACTGAGAAATGGGCCCTTAACCATATAATGTTAGGAGTATCATATTGAAAGCAGTGCCATTTGCAGTTGGCATTTTGTTTTTCATAACAAGCCAGGTTCCTGACCTCGATCTTGTCTGTATGATGGGAAGCAATAGATGAGATCTAGGATATAACGAGGGAGCACAAAAGGACCCACATTTGCTTTGAAGACTGACGGATTTCAGATGGTAGGGAACACAGACGCTGGCAGAGAGTTTCCCAAAATTTCCAAATCCTGTGAGTTACTCGTAGTTTGTTTGGTTTTTACGCTTTTGAGCCTTGGGACTGAGCTATTATAGGCTGCTTTAGCCACAAACAACAGCTGGTTATCAATATTGCAATCGAAACGTAATGTTTAATCTAAAAAATCTAAAAAAATAAACATGTGATATTTGGTCCATGTAACATCCAAATTGGTAAAAATATGCAAATCAAACAATAGTTCAGTGCTGGACCCAATAAAATTGGCAAATAAAGGTATATGGAGCGTGTTCCACGAAATGTAATCAAATTTTGTCAATATTTATCTACACCGGTGTGTATTCAGTTTTGATAGGCCGACCTTTGTTTAAAAATACATCGTGCCTAAGGGTAATTCATTTTTAGCGTTCCGTACGTCTTTATGAAAAAAAGAAACCCTGATAGGATCACTCGTGCGTCTGCCTGTTTGTCCGTCACCGTCAGCCACATTTAAATTGGTCCGAGTGTACTGGACCGATTCAGTTGAAATTTGGCACCTACACATATAGACTTTTGTGACGCCAGTGTCACAAAGTCCATTCCGGACGCTTTTGTAGGCAAATTAGAAAATTTAAAAGAGGTTTCCAAGTCTACCAAACCGGACAAGTGAAATGAAAGGGCTTATTTTAAGGGTCTCAAATATATATGTAGGATGTTTAATTTAGAACGCATCGAAACTTTAAAATATTGAAAGGTGTATGAACGCATGCGATGACTGAATGAGAGAGTATGTGTGTGAAAGGGCAGGGAAAAAAGATTTTTACGACCTAAGGAGAACATTAGCAACTAAGAAGTGAAGAATTTTAATAAATAAAAAGCAGTTTGAAGCAGTCAAAAGCCTTTATTTTGGTCTACCACATACCCCCACATATATATTTTTTCATTTAAATTTAGTTTAAAAGTTAATTATAAAAATAATTGAAAATTTACCATTATTCCCTTATTTCCAAGACGAGTGAACCTAAAATGTGTAAATCTACACTTATATTATAAACAGAAAAAAAAATATTTTTGTGTATGTGTCTGTTTGTAATGAATAAACTCAAAAACTACAGGACCGATTTGAATCATTCTTTCAGCAATAGATAACTACTTTATCAGCGAGTAACATAGGCTATATTTTATCTCCGTACTCCCACGGAAACGAGAACTACGCGAGTGAAACCGCGTAACGTCCGCTAGTATATAATATGCCTGGTTATATCATAGTTTTTTTTCTGAGCAGCTCCTTTCCTTCCCCATTCTGATTCTCGAGTAAAAGGCTATGACTATACTTTTTCTTGGTTTATTATAAATGACCAGACTGAGTGGTCATAAACATCTTATTAAAAATATGGTGTAAACCCGGAAAATTGCGTACTCAAAGTCTTCCTTGAGACTCACGATTTGCGTGAAAAACGAGTGCCTGTTAAGTAACTTAATTTCCAGAGTAATTGATTCAGTTTCAGACAAAAAAAAAAGAAAAAAAAATCAAAAACAAATTCAAAGAAACTACTATTCCTGTTCCTTTTTTCTGTTAAGTTGGCATGACTGTCAGGAGGCACAACTTTTCCGGACACAATCTTATTTGACAGCCGGTAGTGCCAACTTACTAGTAATGGATAAGTTGATTTCTTTTGATAACTGTCGGATTAAGACTTTTCCGAGAGAGGTAAACCGACACAAATATTGCTGAATCGAATATGTATTAGGATGATCTCAAAAATACACGGTATTGAAGAAGTAGTGATCAGAAAGTAAAAATCTGGATTTTATGGCCAGATAGTATCTAAATGAATGGTAACAGCTGCATGGGTCGAACTTCGAGATTAAGCAACGCCTGCCGAGGTCAGTCCGTAGACAGGTGACCATCCATTATATACCAAGTTTCCTCTGTGCCTCGGAAAGCACGTTAGGCCGTTGGTCCCTGTTGTCATTTGAATATCCTTCAAAGTCAAAGTCAAAGCGTATATTTCAATTAGGCCATTAAACGCCACCCTTGAACGCCATAATTTACAGTTCAGTAAAATAATAGTATTAAATTAATAAAGTGGCTCTACTGTCCATGTCCTTGAAAGTCGTTACGGGTAGTCAGAAGCCAGAAACTCTGGCCAGTCTTACCATGCGGTATCATGTTATCCAGTTACTGGGTTGTGGAGGTCAGAAAGGCAGACGCTCCATGTATTCAACTGCAACTGGTTAGATTGAAAGGCCAACAATGCTGGGAAAAGACTGCTGATTGATAGTGGCAAAAACCTCTCTTAAAATATGGGACTCACACAGAACTGGCGTAATGTGTCGTTATACCTCTCTGCCCAACCCGTCGCAGAATACAAGCATAAATAAAAAATCAAAATCAAAAGTCATTTATTCAAATTAGGCTGAGTGCCAGCACTTTTTGAACGTCAAAGTTCTACATAAAGACAGACCCCCAAAACGCCCACCCGTCACCACTTCCTAGTGTTTTAGCTGGGAAGAAGAAGTAAAATATGTCATTGTGATGTTACGTTAAGTTCATACCGCTGAATTTAGCTGCTTTATCAGAACTAGGGCACCCCAATGAGCTTATCGTACAATTTATATTAAATTCCGAACTGACATAACGCCTTCGATTTAACCTAGTAATACGGTAGTTCATATATTAATATCACAGACCGAAAATTTAATTGGATTAAAACTTCGTTAATTTGGAGAATGTATTAATTGGAAGCTCTTGATGTCAATTAAAATGATTGAACATCGTTCTGTAAGATGTTTCAAAGAGTCTATTAGTGCAGTGTTATTATAGGTAAGTCACAAACTTTTGCGAACGGCTTTGACCGCGTGAATACTGTAATAAGTTATTTAACTAAAAAAATCTAGGTAATTAGTCCGTCAGATAGATTTCCAAAAAAATATTGGACATGTATTTTTTCTTTTGTCACGTAAACAACAAAATGAAGACGGTACAGTGCGTTGAAAACTCATGTGACGTCACTTATCAGTACACTTTTTACTGCAATGTGACGTTACAAACCCCCACTCCTTCTCTGTGATGCGTTGTATCTTCGTAATTTTGTATTGATTTGATAAAATAAAAAATACGTATCCAATAATTTTCGATAATCTAACTGACGGTCTAAATTGAATGATATTTTTTTTAACACAGGCAACATCCCTATAATTCCACTTCCGGAATCAAAAGTAGCTTTTGTCCTTGGAAGGGGTCATCAACTAACACTTACTTTGCGAACGCAGCAACCTATTTGGATGTCGTGCGTCACTAATATTATGATACTAGCTTTTGTCCGCGACTTCGTTCGCGTGAAATAGTTGCTTTGGGCAGCCAATTTTATTTATACGATACTAATTTCTCAAAAACACATGGACATATTTATGCTTATTATTTTTTTATCAAATGCCAAAGGTTCATGGTATTATCTTCAATAATGAAGGACTGTCATACAAACTTTCACCCCATTTAAGGATGATTTCTGGGATAAAAACTATCCTATGCCCTTTCTCTGGACTCAAACTATCTCAATACCAAATTTCATCCAAATCGGTTTAGTGGTTTCAGCGTGAAGAGGTAACAGACAGACAGGCACACTAGCATTTATAATATTATAGTGTGGATATTGATAATTATAACTTTTTAAGCAATACACATCGAGTCAGAGAATAACTGCGGAACTAACCACTGGTCAAGAGAAAGAACTACTTTTATTTGTTAATCTTTTACATTTGAATACAACTTTAAACTCAACTTGTGGTTCTTTCTGTGTACTCTACAACTTAACCAACATTCACAAAGTTGTATGTTCGGTGCCTACAATCATTGGCTCCTACAGTCGTATTCCATGGATTGGTCTAAACGTTTGCCTAGTTTTATCCAAATCTGTTTATCCGTTATGGCGTGTAGAAGTAACAAACAGACAGCCTGACAGAGTTGCTTCGTTGTTAATCGCGTCTTTAGTTTAGTTACGAAAAAGAAAAAGAAATAGAGAATAATATTTTAAAAGTTAATAAAGCTTCCAAACTAAGTTCTCTATTAGTCGTATCTCAATAGTCAAATATTTTCTCCGTCTACAAATTTTAATTCACATTCATACTTAAAACTTGAAAGACTAGAAAATATTTAAAAATCGGAGTATTCCCGGTGGAGCACCGATTTTAAGAGCACCAAAATAATAGTGCTTTTAAAATCGGTGTTCTAACGGGAATACTCCAAAAAATCCACCAAACGCCTTATCTAATTGTTTAAAATAAAACACGGATATAAAATTAGTTATTGTGATAGGCTGACCACAACATCCAGTCATATATTTTAACAGTCAGTTGACACAAATAGCAGGCTACCAAAAAACCAGCGGTCACCGATAAAACCATACGCTTGTCTGAATTCCAAAAATCACAAGCCTCTAATTTAACCGTAGGCGAATAAAAACCACAATTTTCAACCCCAAATAACAGCTTAAAACAACAAGCTAACAGCTAACATTTTATACAAAAACTGAGCTTCGGTACTAGGCGAGCAAACGACTAGCCTGACGTAGTTTGACCAAACTTTATTTGTAGTAAAAATCACTAGTATTCGGAACGGTGATTTGTTTGTGTTACGGAAAAAGGAACTGTTACCGAAATAACNGGGGTATGTGTGTGAAAGGGCAGGGAAAAAAGATTTTTACGACCTAAGGAGAACATTAGCAACTAAGAAGTGAAGAATTTTAATAAATAAAAAGCAGTTTGAAGCAGTCAAAAGCCTTTATTTTGGTCTACCACATACCCCCACATATATATTTTTTCATTTAAATTTAGTTTAAAAGTTAATTATAAAAATAATTGAAAATTTACCATTATTCCCTTATTTCCAAGACGAGTGAACCTAAAATGTGTAAATCTACACTTATATTATAAACAGAAAAAAAAAATATTTTTGTGTATGTGTATGTTTGTAATGAATAAACTCAAAAACTACAGGACCGATTTGAATCATTCTTTCAGCAATAGATAACTACTTTATCAGCGAGTAACATAGGCTATATTTTATCTCCGTACTCCCACGGAAACGAGAACTACGCGAGTGAAACCGCGTAACGTCCGCTAGTATATAATATGCCTGGTTATATCATAGTTTTTTTTCTGAGCAGCTCCTTTCCTTCCCCATTCTGATTCTCGAGTAAAAGGCTATGACTATACTTTTTCTTGGTTTATTATAAATGACCAGACTGAGTGGTCATAAACATCTTATTAAAAATATGGTGTAAACCCGGAAAATTGCGTACTCAAAGTCTTCCTTGAGACTCACGATTTGCGTGAAAAACGAGTGCCTGTTAAGTAACTTAATTTCCAGAGTAATTGATTCAGTTTCAGACAAAAAAAAAAAGAAAAAAAAAATCAAAAACAAATTCAAAGAAACTACTATTCCTGTTCCTTTTTTCTGTTAAGTTGGCATGACTTTTCCGGACACAATCTTATTTGACAGCCGGTAGTGCCAACTTACTAGTAATGGATAAGTTGATTTCTTTTGATAACTGTCGGATTAAGACTTTTCCGAGAGAGGTAAACCGACACAAATATTGCTGAATCGAATATGTATTAGGATGATCTCAAAAATACACGGTATTGAAGAAGTAGTGATCAGAAAGTAAAAACTGGATTTTATGGCCAGATAGTATCTAAATGAATGGTAACAGCTGCATGGGTCGAACTTCGAGATTAAGCAACGCCTGCCGAGGTCAGTCCGTAGACAGGTGACCATCCATTATATACCAAGTTTCCTCTGTGCCTCGGAAAGCACGTTAGGCCGTTGGTCCCTGTTGTCATTTGAATATCCTTCAAAGTCAAAGTCAAAGCGTATATTTCAATTAGGCCATTAAACGCCACCCTTGAACGCCATAATTTACAGTTCAGTAAAATAATAGTATTAAATTAATAAAGTGGCTCTACTGTCCATGTCCTTGAAAGTCGTTACGGGTAGTCAGAAGCCAGAAACTCTGGCCAGTCTTACCATGCGGTATCATGTTATCCAGTTACTGGGTTGTGGAGGTCAGAAAGGCAGACGCTCCATGTATTCAACTGCAACTGGTTAGATTGAAAGGCCAACAATGCTGGGAAAAGACTGCTGATTGATAGTGGCAAAAACCTCTCTTAAAATATGGGACTCACACAGAACTGGCGTAATGTGTCGTTATACCTCTCTGCCCAACCCGTCGCAGAATACAAGCATAAATAAAAAATCAAAATCAAAAGTCATTTATTCAAATTAGGCTGAGTGCCAGCACTTTTTGAACGTCAAAGTTCTACATAAAGACAATCCCCCAAAACGCCCACCCGTCACCACTTCCTAGTGTTTTAGCTGGGAAGAAGAAGTAAAATATGTCATTGTGATGTTACGTTAAGTTCATACCGCTGAATTTAGCTGCTTTATCAGAACTAGGGCACCCCAATGAGCTTATCGTACAATTTATATTAAATTCCGAACTGACATAACACCTTCGATTTAACCTAGTAATACGGTAGTTCATATATTAATATCACAGACCGAAAATTTAATTGGATTAAAACTTCGTTAATTTGGAGAATGTATTAATTGGAAGCTCTTGATGTCAATTAAAATGATTGAACATCGTTCTGTAAGATGTTTCAAAGAGTCTATTAGTGCAGTGTTATTATAGGTAAGTCACAAACTTTTGCGAACGGCTTTGACCGCGTGAATACTGTAATAAGTTATTTAACTAAAAAAATCTAGGTATTAGTCCGTCAGATAGATTTCCAAAAAAATATTGGACATGTATTTTTTCTTTTGTCACGTAAACAACAAAATGAAGACGGTACAGTGCGTTGAAAACTCATGTGACGTCACTTATCAGTACACTTTTTACTGCAATGTGACGTTACAAACCCCCACTCCTTCTCTGTGATGCGTTGTATCTTCGTAATTTTGTATTGATTTGATAAAATAAAAAATACGTATCCAATAATTTTCGATAATCTAACTGACGGTCTAAATTGAATGATATTTTTTTTAACACAGGCAACATCCCTATAATTCCACTTCCGGAATCAAAAGTAGCTTTTGTCCTTGGAAGGGGTCATCAACTAACACTTACTTTGCGAACGCAGCAACCTATTTGGATGTCGTGCGTCACTAATATTATGATACTAGCTTTTGTCCGCGACTTCGTTCGCGTGAAATAGTTGCTTTGGGCAGCCAATTTTATTTATACGATACTAATTTCTCAAAAACACATGGACATATTTATGCTTATTATTTTTTTATCAAATGCCAAAGGTTCATGGTATTATCTTCAATAATGAAGGACTGTCATACAAACTTTCACCCCATTTAAGGATGATTTCTGGGATAAAAACTATCCTATGCCCTTTCTCTGGACTCAAACTATCTCAATACCAAATTTCATCCAAATCGGTTTAGTGGTTTCAGCGTGAAGAGGTAACAGACAGACAGGCACACTAGCATTTATAATATTATAGTGTGGATATTGATAATTATAACTTTTTAAGCAATACACATCGAGTCAGAGAATAACTGCGGAACTAACCACTGGTCAAGAGAAAGAACTACTTTTATTTGTTAATCTTTTACATTTGAATACAACTTTAAACTCAACTTGTGGTTCTTTCTGTGTACTCTACAACTTAACCAACATTCACAAAGTTGTATGTTCGGTGCCTACAATCATTGGCTCCTACAGTCGTATTCCATGGATTGGTCTAAACGTTTGCCTAGTTTTATCCAAATCTGTTTATCCGTTATGGCGTGTAGAAGTAACAAACAGACAGCCTGACAGAGTTGCTTCGTTGTTAATCGCGTCTTTAGTTTAGTTACGAAAAAGAAAAAGAAATAGAGAATAATATTTTAAAAGTTAATAAAGCTTCCAAACTAAGTTCTCTATTAGTCGTATCTCAATAGTCAAATATTTTCTCCGTCTACAAATTTTAATTCACATTCATACTTAAAACTTGAAAGACTAGAAAATATTTAAAAATCGGAGTATTCCCGGTGGAGCACCGATTTTAAGAGCACCAAAATAATAGTGCTTTTAAAATCGGTGTTCTAACGGGAATACTCCAAAAAATCCACCAAACGCCTTATCTAATTGTTTAAAATAAAACACGGATATAAAATTAGTTATTGTGATAGGCTGACCACAACATCCAGTCATATATTTTAATAGTCAGTTGACACAAATAGCAGGCTACCAAAAAACCAGCGGTCACCGATAAAACCATACGCTTGTCTGAATTCCAAAAATCACAAGCCTCTAATTTAACCGTAGGCGAATAAAAACCACAATTTTCAACCCCAAATAACAGCTTAAAACAACAAGCTAACAGCTAACATTTTATACAAAAACTGAGCTTCGGTACTAGGCGAGCAAACGACTAGCCTGACGTAGTTTGACCAAACTTTATTTGTAGTAAAAATCACTAGTATTCGGAACGGTGATTTGTTTGTGTTACGGAAAAAGGAACTGTTACCGAAATAACGTAAAGTTTCGACGTGGCTTGCAGATTTCGTTTTGGTATGTATTTTAAATTTGATGAAACAGCTACTTACTTTAAAATGACAATATATCTATAATTTAATATTAGCACTTAAATAAATATGAAAAAAATTAAAAAATAAAAGATACAATATAAAGTAATAATTTCATAAACAACATAAAACGTCAAAACACTTGAAAATTGCCTAAAAAGGCGTATTCGGAGGCCCGCAGGACTCAATGGTTTGAAAAAAAATAACGAGTCGGGGTGCCCCAAGTTCCGAGCTCGCTTCGCTCGCTCTTGCATCCTAAGTTCTCCTAGTAACAGTAGTAACATTGCCTTTTGTATACAGATACGATCAGTGTTAGTAGATCAAAGTTAGTGTACCCCATACTAACTTTTTCTAAGCAGGATTTCAAATAGGGATGTATTTAATTGCAAAAACATATTTGTAATGGAAACCATTATTTTTATAGTACATTCAATTAATTTTAAAGCTAACCATTTTAAAGCGTGAAACATTATTTTAAAGTGCGTTTATATATTACCTTTCGTTTTGACACAATATAGGCTTACTCGTCTTGGGTTTATAAGATTTACTCCTACACAGGTTTACAGCTTTAAGTATATGTATATATAGCCGGGACATTTTTGATAATGGTGTAAATCGGCTAAAATAATCAAAAACGTAAGTCTCTTGCGTTACTGAGTGACTGAGTGACAGACAACGCACAGCCGAAACAATTGGTTTGGTTTTTTTTTTAAAGCTGAATTTTGACATGTAGGTCCCTTGAGGAAGATTTTCCAAAATTCCTACGGGATCGGGAAAAAACGAGATATGTACGTACGAAGTCGCGGGCAAAAGCTATATATAAACTTATATACGTGTAACAAACAGGTAAAATAAAGTTTTAGTTTGGTATAAAGGCTGAAAGTGCTCATTCAAGGAGGAAAATTATTTCACCGGTGGAAACGAACGCTGAAATGAAAATTTAGTGATTGGAATAGGCCATGAGAAGTCGTAGGAAAAAGCTATACTAATCTATGAGGTAAAGTTTGTTTGTATACAGGGTTAGTCTCCGAAACTTTCACTGGTAGAAGGCAAATTTATTTCTGAGTGCTATGCTATGCTATTCTGATTTATTTCATGAATAAGCAAGGGCGAAGTCACGGCCAAAAGCAAGTCATTCATAAAATAGATATTTATTTTCAAAAAGTCCAAAACATATGGGATTGTTATACGCGTAATTAGTCTAGAACCCCTGACCTTTCGAAAACCAGCAGCAAACACGCAAAAACTTATATACTCCACAAAAGAAGCATCGGAACGGTTATTTATTAATATTCGTCTAAAAATACCTGTTCTATCTTCGGAACAGTGCACATTAGCTGTTCAATAATGCAATAGGATCCGGTACCTTCGACAAGAATAGATATAGAATGTTCAAGAGTGATCGTTGCGGTAGGCTTAGGTATACCGTACGAGGCCGTAGCGGTATGTATTGGGAACACAGAACACAGAACGATATAAGTTTAATTTTAGAGCGTAGGGGTATTTTGTTAAACTTTTTCGGTGTAGAAAGAAAATAATTACCAATAATTTGAAGTTGTTATCTATTAGTCCTCTGCTTCAACTGTTTCTTAAAATTTGTAAGAAAATACGTAATAAGTTATTTTTTATGGCTTTGCTCACGTTAGTGTCGAATATTATCCCAAGAGATCGTACTTTTGGGATAGAAATATTATTTTCTTATCTAGGTCATGGTGTACCCGGGTTTATTAATTCAAACATTGAACAATTCAAACTCACAGACTTTTACATTAATAATTTTTTAATGGGAAATAGCATTCAGCCCAAAATACTTCAAGCTAATTTCACTAAACTGTAGCGTTGGTAACACAAAAAAGCATCATATTTTAATAGCAAAATAAAAACAGGAATTCCTCAACCAAAATTGTGCAACAANGGTAACACAAAAAAGCATCATATTTTAATAGCTAAATAAAAACAGGAATTCCTCAACCAAAATTGTGCAACAACACGTACAATAAACAAAACAGTACAACATTTCGTAGCGCGTAGCGGTTTGGTTATCTGCTACGAGTCTACAAGCGTAGCGGGCGTAGCCTTGACACGATTACCGCGCTACGGCGTAGCAACACTGCAGTCCGGTGTAATTGAACCTGTGCTTTGTGGGGAGTATGAAAAGTGTTTGTGCATTTTGTTGACGCAACTTTGTTTAGATTGGCCTGGCAAAATCACTGTACATATTTTGATAAACTTGGGGATTTAACTAGGACCACATAACGTGCTATCCACAAAATCAGCCCATTTACGCTACCTACGCATTTATTACGTTTTTCCAAATTAGGTTGCCTCATGATCTCGAGACACAGACTCACTGTACACCATAGTTACAATATGCTTTACCACCATCGGCGTATTGCTCTATGATATTGAAACCTAACTTGGAAAGGTAGATTTTTCACCTTAAAGTTTAATGCTTTATGGGTAAAACTAATTATTTTAATATTATGAAAAAAAAA
>NDFZ01003422.1:0-28030 GCA_002192655.3 Mamestra configurata
TGCAAAAGGTGGGGCTTAAGTTTTTCCTTACTTTTAATTAATTACAGTAACAGATATAATATATTATAGATTTAGCACTTAATGCCAACTATTTTTTTTTCTGCTTTTTTTTTAAACTTTGCCCCACACTAGGAATTTCTCCTGTATCGTGGGTGCGTTAACAAACATACAAACTCACATACACAAACAGCCAGACCCGGAACTAACTGTAGGCCATACAAAAATTTGTTCCGAGCGGGAATCGAACCCACTGCGCCAATCGTGTCGTCATTACAGTACAATTTGTAAAATCACGTACCTGTATATCATATTTAGTTGTACGAATTGTCTACATTATTAAAACGTCGACCTAATCGATCTGTCATCGGAAAATTGCAGACTCCGTAAGATTGTAATAAATCTTTATTAGATTGCAATTTCTCGATATATTATGAAAAAAACGTTTTATTTACAATAAATCCCATCCAAATTCAATAGTTTCCAATATTTCCGTGTCTTATTTAGAAAAAATTGTTTACAATTTCACGCAATATTTAGCAATCAAATCGAAATGGCCATTATTTCCCCCAACTGGGCAAATACCTCTCTCTCCAGTTTCCACACAACTCTACGAAAAAATACAGAAAGGCACTAGCAATTCCACTTCTTACTTCAAAGAACCATAAAGAAGCAAATGACGCGCATAAACTTCCAGTAAAATATACGGGTAAACTTTTTAACTTGATCACATTAAGCGTTTAGTATTCCGTCCCAGTCGCCGATACCGAACTAAACTAGAAAATGTGATGCAGCGCTGGGATCGCAAATTATAGCCTGAATCTAAATTATTTTTGCAGTTGTAGAGTTATTGGTATTTTTATAAAATAAGCTTTTGCCCGCGACTTTGTCCGCGTGGAATAGTTACTTTGGGCAGCCATTTTTATTTTTAAGATACTAGTTTTTGAAAAACGCTTGAATGCGTGCCTCGTGGCTAAATAACAGCCTCACGGGTCGAACTTTAAGGTTAAGCAACGCTTGTTGTTGGTCTGTGGATGGGTGACCATCTTAACATACCGAGACTCTTCCGTGCCTCGGAAAGCACGTTAAGCCGTTGGTCCCGGCTGTCATTTGTAGATCTTTCGCAGTCGTTACGGATAGTCAGAAGCCAGAAAATCTGACACNCAGCCTCACGGGTCGAACTTTAAGGTTAAGCAACGCTTGTTGTTGGTCTGTGGATGGGTGACCATCTTAACATACCGAGACTCCTCCGTGCCTCGGAAAGCACGTTAAGCCGTTGGTCCCGGCTGTCATTTGTAGATCTTTCGCAGTCGTTACGGATAGTCAGAAGCCAGAAAATCTGACACCAGTCTTGCCAAGGACCGTGTTACCCAGTTAATGGGTTGTGGAGGTCTGGTAGGCAGCCGCTCCACGGAAAATACTGATATTCAGCTGAATCCGGTTTGACTGGAAGCCGACCCTAATATAGTTGGGAAAAGGCTAGGCAGATGACATATGATACTTGAACGTACAAAGGTTCATGTTTTTATCTTCCATAATGACGGACTCCCATGCAAACTTTCATCTCCTATTTTGAAAAAAGGGCTTGAAGGGGTCAACCCCTTTATCGCAACAAAAGGTAGCCTATGTCCTTCTCCAAGGTATAATTTATCTCTATGCCAAATTCCATTTAAATCGGTTTAAGTGTGAAGAGGTAACAGACAGACAAACACACATTCGCATTGATAATAATAAATATGGATGGATTTGTTTGGAAAAGTAAGTACGATGGGTCCTGCAGATATGGAGGTTCAACGCGACAATGCAGTAAAGACGCGGCGACGTAAAAAAATACAACCGACTTCCAAATAAAAAACACTACATAGTATTAAATAACTTTAATTTCGGACGTCGCTGTCAAAAAACGAAAATACAACAAAATACACCGACTGCCGAAATTAAAGTTTTTCTATCTGGAAGTCGGTTGTATTTTTTTGCAAAAAGTTTTTTTTTCTCACTTTTTAGTGGTTCACATGTGCTTACCCCTTCACAGCATACCGGCGTGATGTTATGTTATGAACTGGTGAAAACAATAGACAGACATGAGATTTCAGCAATCCATCCATTTCAGCTTTCCATTGCCTATCTCCGAAATTCTTCATCAGATCTTCACCAAATTGAAATGGAACCGCTCCGAGAAAGTACTCTTCCAAAATCTATCCAAATCTCTTCTAGTGTGCCTATAAAATTTAAAAAGTTCTTTCTATTTGTCCAGGATCCCATCATCAGATCCTGACTTGATGATCATGGGACCACCTGGAAAGTATAACCTTTCACACAAAAAAAAACCAAATCGGTCCAGCCATCTTCGAGTAATCGGGGAACATACATAAAAAAAAAGGTTCCGACGAATTGACAACCTCCTCCTTTTTTTGAAGTCGGTTAAAAAGAACAGTGTTTATCAATGTAATGATAATGACATTATTTATTTTATTGCAATTATTGTGTACTAACAGTACCAACACCTACCTATTGGAGATTTGAATAGTCGCCATGTTTGTTTTAAGAACTTTACTAAAGGTACATATATACTGTAACTTCGTAACATGAAATACACAAGACAAAACTAATACTAACCAACCAAAACGGAAACTTTACCAATAAACATAAACTTTGGGAGAAAAATAAACTTCCCATATTTTATTAAACTCCCTGGGTGCGTCAAACATTACTTCAAGCGAAGACAAGACAGTAACATTTATTTCAAGCGAAGACAAGAGGCGAACAAAACATTACTTTACAACATTCTCTATCGCTGCTATTCATCCAAGGATAAAACAGAGGTGTCATCATCATCAATTTGTCATATCAGCCGAAAGACGTCCACTGCTGGACATAGGCCTCCCCAGGCGGGGGGGGCGGGGGGGGGTAGGTTTGCCATAATCACCACGCTTGGCAGGCGTGGGTTGGTGATCGTAGTATAGCTGTTGCAATGCACAGAACTCTTAGTCGCCTCTTACGACATCTACGGGAAGTGATCTTATTCTTCTTAGCGTGTCGGTGGCAAATACAATGATCAAATTGTATGCTTGGCCCAGTACTCAGCAACGGCAACACCGTTCGCTGACGCAGTCATAAGGTCTTCACATGTACAGGTGACAGGCATGCGGCGCAAGACAAGAGATGGGCCATAGACTTCGGAGCGACGCCACACAAACACTGAAGATCGGAGCTATCCAAGAACCTCCACTTGAGGAGGTTATCTTTAGTGCGACCGACCTGGATGTGGAGTCTATTTAGGGTTTTCTAGGTCGGCCACGGCAAAGCATTCCCAGGTGGGTGGTTCTTCGAGAGCCCGATGAAATAATCAAATAATCATCAATCAGTGATGGGATGGTGCTATTCTTTTACGTCCGACACCATACAGAACATTCCTAATAATAAAGTTCTTGAAACTTAACAGAAAGAGGTGTTGCTGGGGAGTTTGTTGCGCCACTTCTTCCCAGCCGAAACACTAGGGAGTGGTAATGGGCTGGATGATTCGCGAGACTATCTTCATGTTAATTTTGACGTTCAAAAAGTGCTGATTTTCAGCCTAGTTTGAAAAAATGATGAACGGCCAAGTCATGTCAGGTATGTATATGACTTGCGAACCCTAGGCCAATAAATCAGTATCAATAATTTATAAGCAACCTATATTTATTATCATTACCAGTTTGATCTAAAATAACAATGTATTAAATACAAAACTTCTCACATATCGGTTCCCATTAATCCAATTAACAACAATAATTTATTAATGTATACTAATCAAAGCAAAGTCGGCGATAAATACCGACGTTACTGTATAACTTTGCACTAATTTACTATATACCCTACGGTTCTGCTTGCCCTTTGTTGGGTAAGCGTGATTTATTCGAATGGGTGGTTCCAACAAGGGTTGTTACTGATCTTCAACTCCGCTTCTGGAAGAGCGGAAGTTCCGCAACAAAATCATATCTCCTCAAGAAATTGTTCCTCCGCAAATAATTGTTCCTCCGTAAGATATCCTTCCTCTTCAAGAATTTGTACCTGCAATTCAGTTGAAATTTGGTATAAATATGAAATGTGTAAACCCGACAACATAGGAACCATTTTTGCTAGTACACACCTTAGATACTACAACTAATACACAAGGATTAGAAAGAAATTTAAGAATTTACAGTAGGTAGACACGTTAGTAGTACTTACAAGGCCTCAGTACAGGAGCTCTCGGGTCCTCAGCCACGATACCCTCCTCAAGAATTTGTACCTCATCAAGAAATCGTACCATTACTTACCCTTCTGTTTGTCCTGTAAATGTGTTGTTTGCCTTTAGGGTTTCGCTATATAAATGTATTTTTCTTTCTTTTAATTCCTACCTCCTTCGTAAGATATCGTATCTCCGCAAGAAATGGAATAGCACCTACCTCCGCTTTCATTTCTGCCTTTGCAAGCGGATGAGGTTGCGGATTTAAATAAAGGTCTTATAAGCAACGGTGTATCACATTCACTTAGTAGACCTTCATAACTCAAAGTTTTGTACCCGCCATGGTCACTGAAAAATCGCCTTGATGGTGATACAGTCGATAGTATTTGCAGGGGCAAACAATATTTGTAGGGGCAGATAATATTAGCTTTTTCCGGTAATCAAGGGTGATTACCGGTCGATTTTGTACATTGAAAAATGGTAATTTATCTTTTTAGAATTAATATTTTTCTACCATCTCGTCTCCACCTCTGTTAACTCCGCTAATTGCGTCCGATACATCTCTAGTTGCAACCAAATTAAATTTTAATTTCGTGTAAATAGTCGTGAGCTCTGATTCGCTGCTCTACGCGCGTTCGGCACATAAATTACAGGCTACTGTGTGTATTGCGTCGTGGTCGGATTTGTACTGAAGTATGGCTCGAGTTTTGGCAATTAGTTTTATTTATTTGTTACTTGCTTTTGCTAGCGACTTTTTCCTCGATAGTTTTGCCACGGCATTAAAATAACAGAACCTGGTTTATCCGTGTACTAAGTTTCATTAAAATCCGCACAGCGTTTAGGCATGAATGGTTAACAAACATCCAAACTAGCAGGCTTTCATATTACAATAACACCAAGATATGCCTATGACCAGCAGTGAATGGTCCTGCTGGTCGTAGGCCTTCCCAAGCATCGGCGCAACGGCCGGTAGTCAGTTTCTACATACAACAGATCCCCTCGTATTTTACTAAATTGTCGTTCCACTTCTTAACATGTCGTCTCGAATGGTGACAGATTTTCATAAGTCCGAAAAAATCGTTGCGCATTTGTTGTAAACGTTTGAGGCAAGTGCTTTGCGAGTACATCATCGTGTATTGCAGTGGACGCACGGCGTGTCGTTGACATGCTGTCGATCGCCACTCGTCGGATCGCTGCGATAAAATGGCCGTGTGGGGACACTTTCATAGAGTTATAGAATGAACTAGCAGGTTTTTCGGCTTTAGAGATAAAGCATACAGACACGTGACTAACCTCAATATTTTACTTACTTAAAAGCATGGTACATTTATGGTCTTATTTAGGAATAATATTACATACTTCGCCATTTACAGGCATATAAATATGTGAGCGATTGTTTACAACAATACCGAATGTTACGTAGAACACTAATGATTAATTGTGAAATAATCATAAATTTTAAGTTGTGTTTTTATAAGACTAAATCCACATGATAGATATATTTTGAAACCCAATATTTGGTAAATCTCTTAGGTTCACATGCGTGCTAACACTAAATATGGTATACTATCTACTTATTTAAAATCTTAACAATCTGAAGGGCTTTTTGACGTGGAATCTAATTATTCTCACATTTAAATGTGAGTGAATATAAATTCACAGTGAACCTAAAACATTGTGGTTTACCTAAATCACGCGTTTACAAATCGTGATATACCTACAATACAACCACGAAATTGTGGTCGTTCTGTACCGAGTTTAAAATAAAGCGGTAACTTTATCGTTTTTGTCTCATTACCATATTATTTTGATCCTATTTTTAGGCTTACTCATGAAAATCTTAACCATATGAGTAGGTTTAAATACTGATCAGCATGTTCTTATACAACTTCTACAAATATAATTACCTCATTGGTAGTTATATTTTCGAGCCGCTTGGGGTTGAAACTTAGTCTTGGAGTCCCAGTGTTCATAACTTGTTTCGCGTGACCCAAGGGCTGGCTTTTAACTTGGACAAAGGATAAGTATTGCCATACGAAATGGCAATGCCGCCAGTCTTTTGGGCACCCCTCTAGTCTTCAGCGATGCGGATGAATTTTTTGACGCCATACTTGAAGGTTCACTAAGTTAGCATTTGGTGTATAAAATGTATTGTTCTACGGATTTCGGCCCAAGCTTGCAGGTATGCCTATGTTAAAGGTACATATTCACACTATTCTATAACAAAAATATTGTTCATGACAGGAGGGTCTGACGGCACTGGGGTATTAGTCTATATTTGTGTAGTGGCTAGTACTTGAGGCTATTTCTGCTGTCCCGTGTCAGAGGCCTTTAAAGATACAAATCACTGTTTACAAATACCGAGAACCGGACGGAACCACAACAGTATACCTACATATTTGCTACGTATGAGCCCGTTCAAAGAGATTCGACCATAAACTCGTTAGCTAGATGAAGTTTTGTTCCAGGGTTGCGGAATTTATTCGAAAGAGTCACCGCGGCCCAAAACGCAAAGGGCTTTAGAAGGAACACGGATGGGTTTTAGTCAGTAAGAGTCTGACACGCCCTGCCGCTCCACCCACTTGAAAAAAAAGATGAACTTTTGTTAATCTATTTCCTACTATCATGTCTTTATGACAATAATGGGATCAAAATATTTTAGACACGAAGATTTGAATTTATTTGTCCTATGCATTCTGTTGCATGGGTTAATTACGTAAGTAGGTACAAACGGATTGATGATCATTTCTTAATGTAACAGTTTCTATTGGCAACATTTCGATTAAATCGTCAATTTCTCTTGCTTTTACCGTCGCAATTCAAGATGAAGCTGCGTTTGGTATTAATTAATTTTTAAAATTGAAATAACCATTTCCTAAAGCAAAACATTAAACTGTCGTCAGTTTTTCATATTTAGGATTGGATTCTTATCAACCAATCACATTGACAATAAAGTAGGGACAAACCTTACTTCGCACCGAAACATCATCATCTGCCTAACCTTTTCCCAACTATATTGGGGTGGGCTTCCAGTCAAACCGGATTCAGCTGAATACCAGTATTTTACGTGGAGCGGCTGCCTACCAGACCTCTACAACCCATTAACTGGGTAACACGGTACTCCTTGGTACCACCGAAAACCCAGTTACAATATAAAAAATATTCATGGCTGCTCGAAACAAGTTCAATAAAAAAAAAAAAAAATATTTCTCTCAGAACTATTTTTTCCAATAAAAATCTTCACTAATATTTCAAACCAAGATATTTTGCGTATATTTATCATTTTTCATGTAAATCGGTGCAATCACATCCAACACTGGCTGTGCTAGACTTTGTTCACGAGGTTATCGGAAAAAAATGTTCAAAGCCTTCTTCGATACGTGGGCTATACAACACTAAAATATTTTTTCAAATCAAACCAGCAGTTCCTGAGATTAGCGCGTTCATTCAAACAAACAATCTCTTCAGCTTTATTATATTAGTATAGAAGTATCGATTAAGGTTAGGAAAGTTTGTATAAAACACCATGAAGATACATACAAGAAGAGTGAGGATGCAAACATGAGAAAGTCCAATTTAGCAGGCGGTCTAAGTTACTACACTGTCCCTTACACACAAATACATAATATCAACCTACAGTAGGTACCTAAAGCAGATTTCTCATCCAATACGCCAATCGAGCTCACAAAAAACATATTCGTTACCCTATTTGCCAAAAGTATATTACAAAATACATATCTAAAACACCGCGACCACAATTTTATTAACACTATCATCCCAGTGATTTATCAAAATGATCCATACGCGAATTCTTTTGATTTATGATCGTATATCGCTAGCCGCACGTACGGAATTCTGATGAGTATCACCATTTGAAATATTGGCTGGTGCTCAGTTTATGTTTCCGAATTTAATATTCCAAAATTCAGTTAGTGGGGTAGATCAAAATATATTAGGATAGTTTTAGAAGGATATAGATCCCAAATGCAGTGTCAGTGTGAAGTCCCTTCACAGGACATGCATCACCTTCCTAATTGTGCATAACCATTTGCACCATCCAAGATCTGAATGAGGCCAATGATAGAGCTGTACAGGTTACTCAATACTGGTCGGACAAAAATAATATGAGTCAATCGACACGACAAGAAGAAGAAGAATGACGGTTGTAGGACTGTGGAAGACCAAAGGAACGATTGACGTACGGTGTGGAAGATAATCATCATCATCATCATCTGCCTAGCCTTTTCCCAACTATATTGGGGTCGGCTTCCAGTAAACCGGATTCAGCTAAATACCAGTATTCTACGTGGAGTGGCTGCCTATCAGACCTTCACAACCCATTAACTGGGAACACGGTAGTTCTTGGCAAGACTGGAGTCAGATTTACTGGCTTCTGACAATCCGTAACGACTGCCAAAGATCTACAAATGACAGCCGGTACCAACGGCTTAACGTTCCTTCCGTGGCACGGAGCAAACTCGGTGTGTTAAGTTGGTCTCCCATCCACAGACCAATCTTGGCAAGCGTTGCTTAACCTTGATCAGCCCGTGCGGCTGTTATTCTTTAGCCACTAGCGTGTGGAAGATAATGCGTAAAAAAAGAGAGTGGTAGCTTCCGAGTTGACGATTACTTGAAAAGTACGGAAGATGAAGATATATTGCGCCGACCTCAAAAAAATATGATAAGGACAAGAGAATCATGATTAAGAAATAATTAGAACACGCAAGCAATAATTACAAACATTAACCTAACCTTCCCACTGCTGCTCAAAGGCCTCCCTCCATTCTTTCCATCATTCTCAGTTCTGTGTTTCTTCTTGCCAACTCCCAAGGAAGATATCCAAGTAATCCTGTCATCTCCTTCGTGATCTATGGCGGCCCCGTCTCGCGATGTCAGGGCACCAATTTTATGTTTTGTGGGCCCACCGCTCGATGGGTATGCGGCAGACATGTCCAGGTCAGTCCCATTTAAGCTGGGCAGCCTTCTGAGCCACGTCAACGATCTGTGTTTTGGAGCGCAGTATTAGTTTCTAACGCGATCCGTTAATTTAATACCAAATATACTGCGCTCCATAGCACGTTAGTTAACCTTGAGTTTGGACTTTTGGATGTTAGTCAAAGCAAGTTTGTGCACCATAGTTTAAAACCTAATATTTAATTCCCACTTCATAATTATATTCAAACATCAAAAAGGTAAAGATAACTATTGAACCGCCTCCATTTTCCTAAATGCTGAAAGTTTTCCATTCCGTCAACCGTGTCCCGATTCCGAACACAAACACAAAAGATTTAGTCGAACTTTGCCGAAAGTTGCCAAAAGTTCCCGAGATAAAAATATCACGTCTAGCCGAATCGGATAACAATAGAAAAGGGTTGGTTGAGGACAGAAACTTGGCATTTAAACTTACTTTAGATGAGGAAAATAGGGGTGTTTGTAAAGCAATGACAATTCGTGGGCTGTCATTTGGAAGACCAGTGAAACGATTGATGGATTGTGTGAAGATGATGTGTCTGGAACCGGAACCACTGAAATAACGACTGATAGAGAAGTATTGTGCTACAGAAATGTCGACTAACAGAGAAGTATTGTGCTACTGAAATGTCGACTAACAGAGAAGTATTGTGCTACTGAAATGACGACTAATAGAGAAGTATTGTGCTACTGAAATGACGACTAATGGAGAGTATTGTGCTACTGAAATAAAGACTAATAGAGAAGTATTGTGCTACTGAAATAAAGACTAATAGAGAAGTATTGTGCTACTGAAATGACGACTAACAGAGAAGTATTGTGCTACTGAAATGACGACTAATAGAGAAGTATTGTGCTACTGAAATGACGACTAATAGAGAAGTATTGTGCTACTGAAATGACGACTAATAGAGAAGTATTGTGCTACTGCAATGACGACTAATAGAGAAGTATTGTGCTACTGAAATGACGACTAATAGAGAAGTATTGTGCTACTGAAATTACTACTAATGGAGAGTATTGTGCTACTGAAATAAAGACTAATAGAGAAGTATTGTACTACTGCAATGACGACTAATAGAGAAGTATTGTGCTACTGAAATGACGACTAATAGAGAAGTATTGTGCTACTGAAATGACAAATAATAAGAGAAGTATTGTGCTACTGTAATGACGACTAATAGAGAAGTATTGTGCTACTGAAATGTAGACTAATAGAGAAGTATTGTGCTACTGCAATGACGACTAATAGAGAAGTATTGTGCTACTGAAATGACGACTAATAGAGAAGTATTGTGCTACTGTAATGACGACTAATAGAGAAGTATTGTGCTACTGAAATGTCGACTAATAGAGAAGTACTCTGCTACTGAAATGACGACTAATAGAAGAATAAGATGTAATAAGCCGACCTCAATTATATTGGAATAGGATCTAGAAATTATTCAGAATTGAGAGACTGTCGTAGCCTGTCTGGCTGTCTTATTGTGATTCAGATGCTTGGCTACTACGACGTGAACTTGTTTTTCGGTGCGAAGTTAGGTGAAGTGTTCCGTTATTATTGTCATTGTAATTGGTTGTTTCATATGTTATTTTAGAATTGAGGAAACGTATGATTGACTGGATTGGACTGAAGGACTGGAAATTGATTATTATTACTTATTACAAAGTTAATTATTATTTATACCAAACGCAGCTGCATTTTGAATAGCAACAGTGAAAGCAAGAGAAATTGTGTGTACTTAATAGAAATGTTGCTAATATAAAAAATACAAAACAATACAGACCTTTAACCGTCTTCCAAATACAAATTTAATTTTGGAAGTCAGCGTTTCCAGTGTGGTTTCTTCGTTTTTTGACGCCGACTTCCAAAATTAAAGTTATTTTGTACTTTTTAGTGGTTTGTATTTGGAAGTCGCTTATATTTTTTGAAAAAAAGTTTTTTATTTTTCACTTTTAAGTTCCCTTTCGCAACACCACTTAATTCTTGAAAGAGAGCCATTGCTGTGAAGAGAGGATTACATAATTTTTGTCTTTTATTTTCTTTTTAAATATACGTTTAACCGTATTTACCGTGTGAACCACCATACAGGTACCCTAATCACCCAGCATTCATTATCAGCATTCCAGATTATTTTGTCACTACCAGTTCATTTAACATAAAAGACCCATACCTAACAAGACATGATTTATTACCACCTATTCACGGGAACCTCGACTGACTGGCTCCATATAGTCGCGGAGTGAATGTCAATCTTTATTACTAAATGGAATGTATTTTAAATGGGATGAATGGCGACCAGAATATACCTTTTTCATGATTGAAATGAAAGAAGTTTGTACTAACTTATTTCTTACTTCTTATTGTAACTACTTTAGCTAAAATGTTTTTATTACTTAAAGCTGCGGCTCCATTTATTGGCGCATCAGTCAGAGAGACAAGGCCAAGGAGAGGGAAGACGCCCCGGGCGTCGGGAGTCACAGCGCGATCGCCGGCAACCGTAGGCGCGGGTCTTCGCGAGCGTTGGGTTGCTCGCTGTCCGATCACCACCAGGCCCGGGGCGATGGCGCGTTGTGTTTCACGCGCGCCTCAAAGAGATGTCAGCATAGAAGACGGGGCCGGCTAAGGCCCGAGCCTGCCAGGGTTGCGGAATTTGTTCGAAAGAGTCACCGCGGCCCTGGAACGCCATGGGCTTTAGAAGGAACACGGATGGGTTTTAGTCAGTAAGAGTCTGACACGCCCTTCCGCTCCACCCAGAGCGGAAGAAGTCATTTGATGATTTCCAATCCTTAAAAAAAAAACAGTCACATATTGGTTTGTACTAATATATTAACACAAAATAGAATAGCGAACTGTTGTTATTTTATATTAGTAAACAACTGTGCCCGCGGCTTCGCTCCCTTCACCAACAACTGTCAACCGTTACCTACCCTACTTTACCTACCCTACATACCTACCCTACATACCTACCCTACTTACCTACACTGCATACCTACCCTAAATACCTACCCTACATACCTACCCTACATACCTACCCTACATACCTACCCTACATCCCTACCCTACATACCTCCCCTACATACCTACCCTACATACCTACCTTACATACCTACCCTACATACCTACCTTACATACCTACCCTACATACCTACCTTACATACCTACCCTACATACCTACCTTACATACCTACCCTACATACCTACCTTACATACCTACCCTACATACCTACCTTACATACCTACCCTACATACCTACCTTACATACCTACCCTACATACCTACCTTACATACCTACCCTACATACCTACCTTACATACCTACCCTACATACCTACCTTACATACCTACCCTACATACCTACCTTACATACCTACCCTACATACCTACCTTACATACCTACCCTACATACCTACCTTACATACCTACCCTACATACCTACCTTACATACCTACCCTACATACCTACCTTACATACCTACCCTACATACCTACCTTACATACCTACCCTACATACCTACCTTACATACCTACCCTACATACCTACCTTACATACCTACCCTACATACCTACCTTACATACCTACCCTACATACCTACCTTACATACCTACCCTACATACCTACCTTACATACCTACCCTACATACCTACCTTACATACCTACCCTACATACCTACCTTACATACCTACCCTACATACCTACCTTACATACCTACCCTACATACCTACCTTACATACCTACCCTACATACCTACCTTACATACCTACCCTACATACCTACCTTACATACCTACCCTACATACCTACCTTACATACCTACCCTACATACCTACCTTACATACCTACCCTACATACCTACCTTACATACCTACCCTACATACCTACCTTACATACCTACCCTACATACCTACCTTACATACCTACCCTACATACCTACCTTACATACCTACCCTACATACCTACCCTACTTCCCTTTTTTTGTTTTAAAACCTTCCCTGTAATCTAGCGACCAAAACAAAAAAAGAATTAGCCAAATCGGTCAAGCCGTTCTCGAGTTTTAGCGAGACTAACGAACAGCAATTGATTTTTATATATATAGATAAGAAAAGACGAGTCCCTAGTATGGACACGTCTTTTGTTTATTTTTGAAGTAATAGGTAACCTGGTTCCATAGAATGATTAGACACATTTTGAATACTTAAGAGCAATACAAAAGCCAGTATCATTATAACATGAACAAAAATGGTGTAAAACTGTTTTAAAAATAATTAAAGAAAGAAATATTTAGAGCTTTAGGTAGATTCCACAAGTCTTCGATTTTACCAAATACAAATTTCTGTGAACTTTAACTTCGCCGTATTGAGATGTAGATTCCAAAAAGATGTAAAGTCCACGCTTAGGTACAGCCAGGGATAAAATGTGATGAGCGTCGAAATGTTCCAAAAGTCGTCAACACAATATACACAACAATACCACGCTTACTAATAGGACCGGAGCTAAAAAAAGGGACGCAGATAATGTTGCGCGGTTCAGCTAGTTTTAAATAAACTCCGACAGCCGAAAAGTACGAATATGTTTTCGAAATAAAAATTGTATGTACTGCTTTATATTAACAAATAATCTGACGACAATTCATTCTAAATTCAAAACAGAATTCCTGCTTTATCAAAGAATTTTATTTTATTGAATTAAACCTACTTCGTTGAACACATGGGTCATAATTGCACGACTCTATGACCGTTTTGACATGGTTTCTATAATATTTAAAACGTCCTAAGTGCACCATGTGCGGAATATCATAAGAAAGTCGGTTAACTAGAAATAAAATACACTTCTCATCAAAAAAATCGAAACACCTCGCAGTTTATGATTTGATAAGGATTATTAGAAAAATGTGTATATTTAGGAATAAATGTAAAATGTCATTTAATAGTGAGTAGTATGAGGTTTTTAAATCCTAATGTTAATGTTCTAAATTCAAATTAAGTCTTCATAGGTTTCGTATTTTGTATAATGAGTAATTTTTACCCTGTATGGAATATGAAGGAAATGGGTAAAACAACACGCGTAAATGAAAAAAAATGTAAGAAACGTTTATTTAATAACTTGTATTCCCTCCGCGAGCTCTTATTACTGCTTCCATACGGTTCTTCATCGATCGGATGAGAGTCACGATCACATGTTGTGGTATATTATCCCATTCCTCTTGGATTGCATTTTGCAGCTGGCTAAGTGTTTCTGGGGCTGGATCTCTTGCTCGAATTCGTCTCTTTAATTCATCCCATAGATGTTCAATGGGATTCATGTCCGGGCTTCTTGCTGGCCATACCATAATGGAGATACCGACTTCGGTAAGATAATCTCGTACGACGCCCGCGGTGTGAGCTCTAGCATTGTCGTGCATGAATATGAAGTCGTTGCCAATAAAATGTGCATAGGGCATCACATGAGGTTCAAGACACTGTTCGATGTACCGATGAGAGTTTAGTGCAGGCAGCCGTGGCCCAGATACAAAGGCAAGTTCTGTCTTACCGTCGGCGCTGATTCCTCCCCAAACCGTCCACGAACCGCCACCATAGCTGACCTTTTCTTCAATGCAGCATTGTGCAAAGCGTTCTCCATCTCTTCTGTAGACCTTGTTCCTTCCGTCGTTACCATACAGCATAATTTTACACTCATCAGAAAACAGTACTTTGCTCCACTGAAGGTATGACCAAGTTAGGTGCTCGCGTGCAAAGTTAAGGCGCGCTCTTCGATGGTCTGCAGTTAATTTCGGCCCATTCGCTGGCTTATGCGGTGCCAATCCGCGTTCCTTCAACCTTCTTCTTATTGTAGAGTCACTTACAGCTACTCTTCGTACAACGCGAAGCTGCTGCTGCAGTTGAAAAGCGTTAAGGCGTCGATTTCGTAAAGAGGTTGTTACAATAAATCGATCATCTCGCTCAGAAGTGACCCGATTCCTGCCAGATCCTGAACGGCGCGTGAACGAACCAGTCTCCCGATAGCGTTTGTAGACTCTATGAACAGATGATAAGCTTAGATGCAATCTTGCAGCCACAACACGCTGACTAAGTCCAGAATCCAGCAATGCCACCACTTGGGCGGCTTCTGCGGGCGAAGTATCCATATGTTTTAGAAAAAAAAGTTTTTTCAGACGTCCCAAAGTCACAGTAAATGAAATAAGAAACAAAAAGTTTAAAGACAAGCGCTAATTTTAGTTTTTAAACGAGAAACGTACTCCAACCCTAAATACACATTTGTCTCAAAACAGTGATTAATTTCATTTATAGGATAAACAAATGAAATTCTAATTTCGAATTTTGATTTTTTTCTTCTTACTGTAATGACCAAACTGCCAGCTACACAATAATGTTTTTTTTTTCATGGAATTAATTCTCTTTTGTAAAAAATTAGGACAAAAACAATAAAAACGAAAGTGTTTCGATTTTTTTGATGAGAAGTGTATAAATTTTTAACAAAAGGTGATAGAATTTTGTAATATTGATCTGTAACCGTACTTTGTGGCCAAAAAAAAATGTTCAGTGACTATCGATGTTTTAGGTGTTGACAAGTTTTAATTTTTTGTATTTTCTTTAAGGATGGGAAATCATCAAATGACTTCTTCCGCTCTGGATGGAGTGGAAGGGCGTGTCAGACTCTTACTGACTAAAACCCATCCGTGTTCCTTCTAAAGCTCTGTGCGTTCCAGAGCCGCGGTGACTCATTCGAACAAATTCCGCAACCCTGCCAGGAATTCTTTGTACTTGCTCATCGAATATTGTCACTGCTTACCTTACTTAGGTACTATAATAATTGTATGAGTATTTTTATTTTTATTTTAGACAATAGTTTATGTTTCTCAAAACTCAGCCTTTGTACAGACGTTCTTTGAACTGTCCCTACAGCATGTTATTGCAAGAACTATGGGATTGTATTTGAATAATAAAGACAGACAATGGTCAACCACATCGGTCTCCTGTGATCATCTGAAGACGGCGTCAATAAATAAAGAACATTGCCGCCAATTTTGTCATTAGCCTCTGGTTGTTGAGGCGTGTCTACTTCCTCCATTAAACACTAGTCGCCCTAATTTTACCCCGTTTAGATAATTAACTTATAACGCAAATCTTCTGGAAACCATCCACGTCCAAACTTATAAGTTAAAACCATTGTCTCAAGAAGTGATACAGTTATTTAACATAATTATTTTCAGTTCTCAAAATCTGACTTGGTGATACTTAGGCCCTGTTTCTCGTACGAAAATTTTCATAAAATATTATTGAAATAAATTTTCACACGTGCGCGTTATCTAAGCTTTTCAACAGAAAGTCACTTCACTTGACTTTCGAATAATTAATTAGTGACAGATTTTTGTCGATTTTTTTTTAAACCTGGTGTAGTGTGTGTTACATTGAGACTGCTTACAGTTTTTCTGATTGTGTGTATCAATGATAAGTAATGTATCTAAAACAGTATGCCATTGCAAGTCATATATCTGTCCACAAATAGTTTCTAACTGTTTTTATTTCAACTTGAACAGTGCTATGAAGTGTACCAATATGATAATTAAAATAATAGCCTGTCTGGGCTTAATAATCACTTTACTGTTTATGACTGGTGAGTTTTTTTTTTACTAATAAAATTTATTAAATCAGCTCTTCATTACATATTGTCGAATTAATATAATAAAATGGGGAGTCAATATTTTTTCATTTTTTTCAATGTTGTGTTGGTACTACCACCCCTTTTCAGGTATTGCGTTTATTCTGTTACACATTGCATATTGAATTGTTAAAATATTTGGAATTAGTAACGTGACATTCATCATCATCATATCAGCCAATTGCCGTCCACCACTGAACGTAAGCCTCCCCCAAAGAGCGCCAACCATCCCGGTTTTGAACGGTCCTCAACCATCCGCTGTCAGCCACCTTCTTCATATCATCGATCCATCGTGCCGCAGACGATAACGCATTCTCAATCCCATACGATAACTTTTCAACAATTATTATACCTGATATAAATGCCACATTTGCCAGGAGGTTCTAGTGACTTCCACGTTTATTAGCATAAAATGAACTTCAAGCGAAGATACGAGTCAAACACTCACTATAGAAACAAAAATAATGTTCAAAATCTACGTCGTTTGTGGTGCGGGTTCTGACACAACAGCTCGAACCTTTCTTAAAGGAAAAGTTTTGGCCGAAGGGGATGGGAAATTATCAAATGACTTCTTCCGCTCTGGGTGGAGCGGAAGGGCGTGTCAGACTCTTACTGACTAAAACCCATCCGTGTTCCTTCTAAAGCCCTTTGCGTTCCAGGGCTGAGGTGACTCTTTCGAACAAATTCCGCAACCCTGGCAGAAGGGTGTAGTCTACCGACGTTTTCGTGGCAGGCTACGCGACACCGCGCAGCGTAACACGAAGCCGTCAATTTGATCTTAGTTTATATTTTATATATGTTTTATTGTATATTTTTTGTGTATTTAATTTTGCCTGAAAGTAAAAATAAAAGAATAATAATAATAATAAATCGGATTTTTGGGAAGTTTTTTTTTCAATTGACGTACAACCGTTTATACATATGAAATTGGTTTTTATATTACAGATTTAGCTTATGGGGATCCTCCAGAGGGTTACGTAGGCGAGAACGTGGTTGGCTGGACGAAGCTGCACCATAAGCCCGCTACTTTTAAGGATGCCTTTCTAAAGTGTTACTATGAGGGTATGTTTTCAATGAATCTACCTACCTTTTACCAACTAAATTGGGGTCGGCTTCCAATCTAGTAAGGTGCAACTGAGCGCCAATATTTTAGTGTATGGCTCCTTCTCAGTTACTGCATTGCGTCTCTGGAACTCTCTTCCATACTCTCTACGCGACAGCCCTTCTCTTGATGTCTTCAAGAGGAAAATTAAAGATCATTTCCGTTCACACTGACATAATATTAATTGATATTTATGTATATGTATATTGTATATTCCGTGTGGCTCCGGATTAAGAATATTGCCCCCCCATCTCATCCCGTGGGTGTCGTAAGAGGCGACAAAGGGAAATTTTGAGACCGTGCAAATATTTCAGCACCTTAGGTCACCCGTTAGGTGGCGGGTTAACCATCAGCAACAGCATTCCCAAGGAGGGTTGGTGTCAGGCTGGCGGCCGACTGTTAAACATTTGCCAAATCTTTAGCAACATGTTAGGTCGAAATAGAATGTGGCAGCACCCGGCCCCTGTGGGAAATGGACAAGGGTTGTTGCACCACCCCGGGCGGGGGCAACGTAAGAAGCTAGCTCGAGAAGTGAGATTGAGGTATGCAAGTTGGAATGTTGGGACTATGACTGGAAGGGCCAGAGAGTTAGCAGACGTATTAAAAAGAAGGAGAGTAAATAGTGCGTGTTTACAGGAAACTAAGTGGAAGGGAACAAAAGCGAGGGAAATTGGTGAAGGATACAAGTTTTTCTATTGTGGAAGTGACGGTAAAAGAAATGGCGTGGGAATAGTGTTAGATAGTAAATTGAAAGAAAGCGTGATGGAAGTGAAAAGGATTAATGATAGATTGATATGTGTGAAAGTTATGATGGACAATGTGATGCTGAATATAGTTAGTGTGTATGCCCCGCAAGTAGGATGTGATGAAAGGGTGAAAGAGAAGTTTTGGGAGGATTTTAATACAGCTATTGTGACCATCCCCGTGCACGAGGAATTGATAGTTGGAGGTGATTTTAATGGGCATGTAGGAAAAATGAGAAATTGTTACGAAAGAGTACATGGGGGTTGGGGTTTTGGAAGTTCCAATAACGAGGGAGAGACGCTGCTGCAATCCACAACTGCATTCGATCTAGCAGTAGACAACACTTGGTTCGAGAAACGAGATCAACACCTAGTCACATACAAAAGTGGTAATCACATGACCCAGGATCGAAGTGTGAATCAAAGCTGGAATGAGATAGCTGGGTGTGTTAGACAAGCAGCGAAGGATATTTTAGGAGAGACAAAAGGAAGGCGCACAATAGAGAGGGATACATGGTGGTGGTCGACAGAAATACAGAAAGTGTTGAAGGAAAAAAAGAAGAAATTCAAGGAATGGCAAAGTGTAGAACTGGAAAGCGTTAGTTGGAAAGCTGAAAAAAAGAGAGAGTATGATGTTTTAAAGAAAAAAGCCGTTGCAATAGCGAGAGCAAAAGCTCAGGACAAATTATTTGACACACTGGACAGTCCAGCTGGCCAAAAAGACCTGTACCGGCTTGCTAGAGCCAGAGAGAGGAAGGCGAAGGATGTTAGTCGGATAAGATGTGTAAGGGATGAAGCTGGAATGCTTTTATCGGAGGATGAAAAGATTAAGGATAGATGGAAGGGATATTTTGAAAGACTGATGAATGAGGAAAATATCTGGAGTGGTGTTTTAGAGAGTAAATCAGTGAATGAAGGGTTAGTGAGGGTGGTCAGTGTGGATGAAATGAGAGTAGCAGTCAATGGAATGAAGAATGGTAAGGCAATTGGTCCAGATGGGATACCAATTGAAGTGTGGAAGTCATTACGGTTAGATGGGTGGATGTGGTTAGCTTTATTCTTCAATAAGTTGTTGCTGGAAGAAGCCATACCTGATGAATGGTGCAAAGGCGATGTACTGGAGTGCAACAACTATAGAGGAATAAAGCTAATGTCACATAGTATGAAAGCACGGGAAAAATTATTGAAAGGCGGCTGAGAGAAGAGAGTGTAATCTCACAGAACCAGTTTGGTTTTATGCCTGGTCGGGGAACAACGGATGCCATTTTCGCTATCCGTCAGCTGTGCGAAAAATACAAAGCTGTGCATAAAAACTTGCACATGGTATTCGTTGACCTCGAAAAGGGTTATGACCGGGTGCCTCGTGAGGTTTTGTGGTGGGCCCTTAATGAGAAAGGTGTGCCTGGGAAGTATGTGCAGTTGATCCGAGCGATGTACAGTCGATGCAGTACCCAAGTTCAGTCTGTAGTGGGCACCACTGACAGCTTCAGTGTGGCAGTCGGTTTGTACCAAGGGTCGGCCCTTAGCCCTTACCTCTTCCTGATGATAATGGACGCTCTGACGTTGGACATTCAGGAAGAGGCTCCCTGGTGCATGCTGTTTGCTGACGACATTGTGCTAGTTGCCGAAAGCGGCCTAGAGGTCCAGAGCAGATTGGAGACGTGGTGGCAAAGACTGGACAGTGTTGGCCTGAAATTAAGCAGAAAAAAAACAGAATACTTGTTCTGCGATTTCGGCGGTCTCTCCAGTCCTATACCTGTAGCTCTCATCGGAACGCCTATACCGATCTGCTCCGACTTTCGGTACCTCGGGTCGCTTGTCCAGGGGGACGGCGATATAGACCGAGACGTAACGCACCGGATCAACGCAGGATGGATGAAATGGCGACAGGTCACTGGAACAACTTGCGACCCACGGATGCCCCTCAAGTTAAAGGGGAAAATCTATAAGTCCGTGATAAGACCTGTCGTACTGTATGGATCAGAATGTTGGGCTGTGAAAAAGACGGATGAGAAAAGATTGCATGTAGCGGAGATGAGAATGTTGAGATGGATGTGTGGAGTATCGAGAATGGATAAAGTGAGGAATGAGTTCATTAGAGGTAGCTTAAAAGTGGCGCCAATAACGGAAAGATTGAAAGGGAACCGCTTATCTTGGTATGGTCATGTGAAGAGGAGGGATGAAATGCACGTAACTAAAAGAGTTATGAATATAAATGTGGATGGATGGACAGGGAGAGGGAGGCCAAAGAAAAGATGGATGGATTGTATTAGGAGTGATATGAAAGAAAAGGGAGTTAGTGATAGCGTGACGGTTGACAGGACAGAATGGAAGAAAAAAACGTGTTGCGCCGACCCCACGTAACATGGGATAAGGGCAGGATGATGATGATGTATATGTATATTGGCAAGACTTTAAAAAAAAATAACGTTGGCCCACACTAGGAATTTCTCCTGTATCGTGGGTGCGTTTACAAACATATAAACTCACATACACAAACAGCCAGACCCGGAACAACTATCTGTAGGCCATACAAATATTTGCTCCGTGCGGGAATAGAACCCACGATACGCAGCGCAGTAGTCAACTGTGTCAAAAGACTGGTGTCTGATTTACAGGTTTCTGGCTTCCTTCTGATGAGGGTTTGTTTTAGTCCATAATATTTTGTAGTACATGTAGTACGATCAAATTATGTTTATACAATTATTTTAGGTCACAACGCCTCGTGTGTGTCGTTGCCAGAATTTGGCCCTTCCATTAAGAGCGGCCATTTTGCGAAATGGCGCAATGGCATGAAATATTGGGTCTATGAAATTGATGTTCTTAATTCGAGGCCACTTGAGCAAATAATGTGAAAATGAAAAAATGACACACGCAGTAACAAATTAATAACTGATAAGAATTACACGTTAAGTTTATTTTAACTTATAATTCAAAGTCAAACCGAAGTTTTCCCAGTTTTATAAAAACGGCAATTTCATAGGTAAAGACCTAATATTATACTGTTAGGTCTATCTGATCATATAATAACATGTTCAACGAGAGATGAGCATTTTCCATTGACACACTCATAACATGTAACTATAATAAAAAACATTTTTGGTTACCATTATATTTTGTCGGAGACAAAACGTAACACCGCCCGCCACTACGACCACAGCAGACAGGCGATTGGGGAACGGGGGACGAGGAGCCGACACCCGCTGATCACCGCCACACTCAAAAAGGGAACACGGATCAGGGGGGCTACTCTCTACGCCCGCAACTAAGCCCGAAACTACGGAGTTCAGACTTAGAGAGTAGCCTCCTAGAGTAGCGCGTTTTTATGTCCAATAAACGAACCTTTCCTATTATTACAGTCCGCTACTTTATTCAATAACACCTCTGGGAATCCCCCAACAATTTGATTTCAGGCGCAAACTTGGCTTCACCAATCAACGACAGGCTAGCAGAAATCATTGACAACAAGTTAAAGCTGACGTATGGACGTGTACTGTGGACAGGAATACACTCATTATTTTCAGAAGATGACTTCTTATCCGCAGAGGGTAAGTGCATTTAAGTACTTAGTACTTACCTGGATGACCGAGCTTTGCTCGTTTTTTTTTTTTTGGTAAACGTTTTCTAAACCAGCCTCATCTTGTTTAAAAATTACCAAAAAAGATTGACGTGTAAAAGTGTTATGTTTAACCTACTTACAAAATAAATATAATTTATCATTTAAAAATGAAAGCTAGCTAGATCGATTCATCTACCAAAGACTGCAGCAACTACAGGACCCTGGCACTTATGCCACATGTTAGCAAGATACTCCTGTACATCATAAATAACAGGCTAAAACACTTTTTCGGTCCACAAATTCCAGAAGAACAGGCAGGGTTGTTAAAGGCAAAGGCAAACGGGAACAAATCATGAATGTTCGCCAAATTATTGAGAAAAGCCGGGAATTTAACAGCCCTGTCTTGTTGTGTTTCATTGACTACAGTAAGGCCTTTGATTGTGTGCAGTAGGATAGGCTGTGGGAGGTTCTAGGGGACATGGGTACGCCACAACACCTTATTGATCTAGTATGTGCCTATACATCAACAACCGCTCTTTCGTTAAAATAGACACTGACTGTTCAAATGTGTTCCCCATCAAGAATGGCGTTAGACAGGGATGCGTCACCTCTCACCTCTGCTCTTCAATGTACATGGAGAGTATATAATCCGGAAAACTCTTGAGGGCTGGGAGTAGGGGTTTGCTGTTGGTGGAAAGCGCATTTCCAATCTGCGATATGCAGACGACACCGTTCTCCTTGCTACAACTTTTGACGACATGAGGGAGATACTGTATAAATTGGAGATTGAGAGTGACAATTTAGGGCTTGCAATAAATAGGCAGAAAACCAAGCTTATGGTGATAGATCGTGAGGGAAAATTAGAGGGCGCCAATGGCATCCAGGGCATCGATACCGTGGACAGTTTTATTTATCTGGGCTCTATTATCAATGCTCCGAATCCCATGGACAGCCAAACGCACAAATGTGTCTGTCCTTTCACAACTCAATATCAAGACCCGATTGTCTACAGTTTGCTTACAGCGTATTTTGACCTATTTTGTAGACATAATGCGAAGGGGAGATGGCAGCCCTGAAAAGCTGGTAATTGTTGGCAATACGGAAGGAAAGAGAGCACGAGGCCGGTCGCCAACACGATGGTCGGACTAAGTTAAAGAAGCTATGTCCTCAAGCAAATTCTAGCAGGTGGTGATGGCAACTTTGGACCAGAATCGATGGAGACAGATTGTCCGCTTAAAGGGGTCCAGTGATCACGATCCTCAGGAATGAGGAACCGACTGAAGAAGAGATCTTTATTTTATTTAAAACAAATGGAATACCTATAAAAATATAATGAGAGTTCACAACGAGTTCTGAGTAACTATATTTTGTATGCTGGCATTTTTAGCAATCTCGGGAATTTCGAACGATTCCGGGATCTGGGATTCTGAAAAGCATGTCCGTATTATAGTTTCGTGGGAATAAAAGTGAAGTTTAGGTATATTGGCGCCCGATTATCCAATCACTGCTTATATGTCATAGGTTTCTATATATATATTTATGTCTCGTTTCAGGTATACCTTTAAATGATATGTCGATTTCTGTGACGTACGGAACGGAACCAGATCAAAACTGCATCATTTTGAAAGCCAACGGTCAAGCACAAACTTCAAACTGCACGCAGTTGCTACCTTATGTGTGTTTCAGACATCGCACGGAAGAGCTGCTTAATTTTAAATGTGGCACCTTTGATAATAGTAAGCATATGTTATTCTTTCATCCTATTCTAACTCACTGTAGGATAATAATAATAACATTGTTCCCGATACCGGTGGGCTACTATTTTTTTAATTTTGAAATGTTTTTTTTTTGTTTTTATATTTTGTAAGAAATATTTAAAAATGTAAAAAGTAAGTTTAAAAAATGAATAAACGAAATAATAATCATTTTATTATCAGGCTGCTGAGGCCCATAGACACAATACACAAAATAATCTTAAACAATAATAAACTAATACATATTAATAAACCCATGGGCGTGCAGTAGGCTACAGTAAGGGTAGGCCAGCCCATATACAATGCCAAAAAAAAAAACTCACCACATTATTCAGGGTTGAAATCACGATACTAACGATGCGAATTTTCTTTTAACTTTGAAAGTGGGCGAAATTTTTTTTTGGCCATTATGTGTTGGCTGGCCTACCCTTACTAGCCACCTGCACGCGCATGAATAAACCTTTCTTAACTATTGCACACGAAATGACGGCGTCGTGTTTCGCTGACTGGTGTCGCGCAGCTGGCCGCGGAAACGTCGATACACGACACCCTGCGGCCAAAACTCTTCTTTGAGGAATACCTCAAAGAAGGGATAAGGCCTCCCTTTCTTCCTTCAATTCCTCCCGGCTTAAGGCGAATGTGGACCGATCCTGTCGATAGGTGTTAAGCTCGTCCCACCATCTTCGCCTGGGTCTGCAGCAATGTCGTCGAGCATTTTCTGGGATCCACATCGTGGTTTTATTTTTGTAATGAATAAACACTTAAAACTAACTATATACACTAGAAATAAAAATAAAATCTCCTAACTAAATAAACCCTAAAATATGGCGTCAAAAAATTCATCCGCATCGCTGTCGACTGGAAGTGTACCCAAAAGACTGGCGGCATTGCCACTTTGTATGGCAATGCTTATTCTTTGACCAAGGTAAAAGCCAGCCCTTGGGTCACGTGAAGTGTCAACTAAGCGCCTTGAGAGATCTTTAAATAAGTTATGTGCACTCGGACCCCAAGACCCGAGAGTTTCAACCCCAAACGGCTCGAAAATATAACTACCAACAAGTTTATTATATTTCCGCCGCTTGAGGTTCTCTGCAGCCGCAGCGGCAGCGCCAGCACAGCACGAAGAGCTAGGAAGATGGGATGGCGCAAGAGTATCGACACAAGTAGCGTCCCACACTAATGGCCTACCCATCTTCCATGGAAATAACGACATGNCGAAAATATAACTACCAACAAGTTTATTATATTTCCGCCGCTTGAGGTTCTCTGCAGCCGCAGCGGCAGCGCCAGCACAGCACGAAGAGCTAGGAAGATGGGATGGCATAAGAGTAAAACATCGTGGTTGCTTTAGTTGGCCTATAATTTGTAACTTTATCCTTTTGTCATGAACAATCAAAGATGAACCTTTTACTAGGGTTCCGAAAGTCCGTATGACGTATATATGTCGCCGGAAAATTGCAGAATCCGTGAGATTGTAATAAATCTTTACTAGATTAATGATTCTCGATATATTATGAAAAAATCGTTCCAAATCCCATCCAAATTCAATAGGTTCGAAAATATCTGTGTCTACATACTTATACTTTACAATCTTACGGAGTTTTATTTTTCCCGTGACATATACATACATGTCGTGGCAATATCATACAATTGGCCATTTTATGATGTGGCCGAAAATTTCATGAAACATAACTATTTCAAGAAATGGCCAGCGAAAACTGACAATATCGTTTAAACGTCAACGTTTAATGATATTTCTGTCCACGTTTGGCCATATCATGAAATACTTGGCCACATCATGAAATGACAACTTCAAACGTAACTTAGGCGGTCTCGGCGGACGGCCCGGTCGACGGAGCAGGCGGTGAGTGGTTTAAAAAAAATAACCACGAAGGCGATGGCGGAGTCTTTCAGATCCCGCCATCCTGGTTAACCGCGCAAACCTGGTTTAATCAGGAATGTTGCTAATGCTAAAATTGTTCTTTCAGAATATCAATTCGAACCCCTCACGGGTAGTTGCTACAAGCTACACGAGGAACGTCACATATGGGACCGTGCGGATATGATCTGCAAAGCCGAGGGGGGGCACCTGGCCGTCATCAACAACGAGGAAGAAGCCAACATCCTCAGGAACATGTCTTTTAAGAGAACTCTCAGGATATCGAAGTTCGAAGACTGGGAGCCTATGTTTATAGGTCTGCGTGATTGGGATGAGAAAGGCGTTTGGAATACTGTTCAAGGTATGACACTGACTACACACTCACAGTCGAAAATGACACTTTAAATTATTTAACTTTTGTTGACTGGAGTTTCTTGTCCGTTCTTCTCCATAAGAATCTACCTTTCCGAATGGACAGTAGAGTCACTTTATTAATGTAAAATTGTTATTTTACTGAACTGTAAACGATGACGTTCAAAAGTGCCGTTTAATGGCCTAATTGAAATAAACGTTTTGACTTTTGACTTTTTTGACTTTTGACTAGAATATCTTGGCACATGACTGCGAGATTATAATGTTTTCAATCCGTTCTTTTTTTTTAAGGATGTGAAATCATCAAATGACTTGCGTTTATTAACGTTATAGTATCGTTAACGTAAATGAATTTTGAACATAAAAAACTGCAACCCCATAGTATTGTGGTTTTTGGCTTTATGCGAAATACACAGTTTGTATCATACAAAAATATGAATATAGAATCCAATTGAAATAAATATTATGTGCGAAATAAGTATTATAGTTATAGTAAAACTTTACGTTACTATACTTACGTCAAAAAACATTCGCACTAGGCCCTATGGTCAGTTAAAGTGAATGATATTTTTATTTTAAGTTACGTATGTAACGAGTACTGGCATTACCACAGTACTTTTAGAGCAAGATCCCGGAGCCCCCAGTCATTAATATTTTCTGAGAAACAAAATGTATGGGATAGAGTAAATGATAAATGATATTTATTTTGTAAGTAGGATAAACATAACACTTTTAACACGTCAATATTTTTGGATAATTTTAAACTAGATGAGGCCGGTGTTTCCACATATGTGCGCATAACTCAACAAAATGTAGACTAGAGTACTGAACAGCTGTTTTTTTTTCGCGATTTCGGTGTTGATCTCATAGTAAAAGTTGTTCATAATGATGAGTAAAATGACCCTTTTTCAAGTATTGCGTTCATTACACGTTGCGAAATTTATAATTATAAAATAATATAAATTTAAATATTGATAAATATAAAAGAAGTTATTGAGATGCCTACTATTCCTTTTCAGGTGTCCCCTTAGAAAATGTGTACCATATTTGGGGATGGGGTCAGCCCGACAATCTTGGCAGCAACCAGTACTGTGGCTCCTTATTGAAGACAGGGAAACTGGACGACACCTGGTGTCACGTCAAAGCCATGTTTATGTGTGAAAGGGACCCAGGAAAACCACGATTCACAAATCCTACTACTAGTAGTTATGCAGAAACAGATGCTGATTTTTTGAGTGAAACAAAATACTGAAGAGAAAGAAAGAAAAATAGTTTGTCACAGACAAAAACAAACGCGCATTATATGAACAAAGGGTTCGAACATTTTTCTATAGGATCAGTAGATTGTGTTCTAATAGTAGTTCTCGGCCTGATTTAACAAAAATCTAAACTAATATTATAAGGGGAAAGATTTGTTTGTTGTTGTTTATAAAATAATAATAATATAATTATAAAAAGTTTATTTACTCAAAAACCCTTTGTATACAATACCAAGCATTGCCATACAACGTGGCAATGCCGCCGAGTTTTTGGGTACACTTCCAGTCGACAGCGATGCGGATGAATTTTTTGACGCCATATTTTAGGGTTAATTTAGTTAGGAGTTTTTATTTTTATTTCTAGTGTATATAATTAGTTAAGTATTTATAAAAACAGGTGTAAATATCTCTGTGAATAAAAACATTTAAGTCCCCAGATACAATACCAATACATTTCACATAGGTACATTCATCATCATATCAGCCAATTGCCGTCCACTGCTGAACGTAAGCCTCCCCCAAAGATCGC
>NDFZ01003423.1:0-14367 GCA_002192655.3 Mamestra configurata
AACGCATTAGGGTTACAATCATTCTTCACACCATGTATAACATCACTTGTTAAACAATCATTTACCTTTCAGTTCGAAGGTACATGGCACGAAATCTCCGGATATCCAAAGGCCAACCAAGCTGGGCAGTGCATCAGCCAACAGTTCACTGTTAATGAAAATGAGAATAGCATGCGGCTAGATTCATTCAGTGTTCTTGATCTGACTCAATCAACGACTGAGGGTCTCGTTACATTCGCTAGAGATGATGACACTAGTGGAAAATTGGAAATCAATATTAGGGTTAACGGACAAGGTGAGCGTTATTTTCATCAAGAAACCAATCCTATCGAATACTCATTTATCTAATCTTCAGATATAATTAAAAGTTCTTAAATAATGCTAATGGGAATATTTAAAAAGTTAAGTAGGTAGGTACATAGTAAAGATACGCACGAAGACACATCTGGCCGCATATCCTCGGTACAAGCTAACCTCACATTACAACATGGTTTTCTATACAATCAGTGGCCAGCCTCTACCAGAAATTCTAATAATGTGAAATAATCAAACATGTTTCTCATTTTCCAGCTCAACCAATACCTTACTGGATTTTGAGCACGGACTACACCGACTACGCGTTGGCTTACAGTTGTGTCAACATCGACAAAGATACTAGAGGAGGTCAGTTTAAATCGACGTATCTGTTATACTTATTTTGTGATCTAAAACGTCCTTAATTTAACGAAATTCAATGCAACAAAACTGTTCTAGTGTGGAGTTGGAAGCTGAGTAGAACTAGGCAACTGTCAAATGACGGCAGTGTGGCCATCGACGACGCAATAGCGAAGGTTGATGTACTGAAAAACGATTACTACGAAACCATTCAACAGACAGACACTGCCTGCTTCCATTTACCTGACATTACACCCGGTGATAACGTCGTTCTTCCAGGACGATGCGATCTTAGCATCAGAGGAATGTCCAATTTCAACCTAGCCAGGGTTAGAGCCAGAATTTTACTGCAATACTTTACAAAGCTATCTTCACCTTTTTTACTTGGGTACCTATATTTTGACGTTTCAACGTTATTTCACAGTATGCTGGAGAGTGGCGCCTTATTGAGAGTTATGGATCCCGATACCAAAGTGGCACATGTAACGTAGCTCGATACACGCAGCAAGACAGTAACACACTCAGCATCACCAACTCTCAGGTTGTGAACGGACAACTGGCATCCATTTCCGGAACTGCTACTTTATCCAGCAACGATGGAAGCGGACAGCTTACTTTCAGTATGAGTAAGTTAATACGATGTTATTATTCAGCGTTTTAAGATGATTTTGTTGTATTCACGTTTATTTTGTGATACAAGTATTTTTTATAACAGCGATATTATTGCCCACTAAAAAGTCACTGGTACTGAAAATGTCTAAATGAACCTCAATTGTTCAATCTTTTTTTTATTTGGAGTGCGATAACTTAGTAACCTATCTCTATTTTCACAGGAGGCCGAGAGTATATCATGAACATACTTGAAACTGATTACAATTCATTTGCACTAGCCTACGGCTGTACCGACTTGGCTAACGACCAAAGAAGAGGTAAATATAAACTATATCTAAGTACCACCAAGCAAAACTCCATCAACTTGATTCTGTTGTATCTATTCACCATTTACTTCGCTCAATTTATTTCTACTTTTCTAATGTTTGTAAAATGTTTTTTGTTTAGTAACCAGCTGGAAATTCAGTAAAACTAATACATTGAGCCCAGCCGCAACCAACAGAATAAATGAAATCATCAATGACATCGAAGTCTTACACCAACCTTACTACTATCAAGTGAACCGCTCCCCTGACGCTTGTTTCTACTTTCCTGAGCCTGACAGACACACTCCCGTTAGGTTCCGTGGCCAATGTGACGAGGGTATATCCGTTGTTACGGATTTTAATGTCCAGGAGGTAAATCCGCAACACACAATTTATCATCGTAGGCAAATTTATTAAGAAGTAGTCAGTATTTAAATTCAGTACGATGCACAACAGTTCTCATAGAGCATTGTTTTGTACAACTTATACAATGAAGAACAAAATCAGAGAAAAAGAAAAGAGTACGCTCATATGATGCAGTATTGGAGCGCAACTTCATTTCACTCAGTTTTGATTTTCTACGAAATAATTATTTCCGCTTGATTGTTGGTTCTTTTTTGTGTGAAAAAACTATGTAAAAATGATTAAAATTACCTGAATTTATTCACAGTACACGGGATTATGGTATGACATTGAATCGTATCCCGTTGCCTTCCAAGATGGCGAATGCCCCAATGCGCGTTACGGAGCACTCGACAGCAACACTGTCTCTGTATATAACACCCATGTTGTTGACCAAAGTCTACGCGGTATAAATGGGCTTGCTGTAGCATCGTCTGATGGAAGCGCAAAACTAAAAGTAACGTTCGACGGGCAAAATCCCAACGGTAAGGATTAAACTAAATAAATAGAAAATTACATCATGGTGTGCAAAAACTAATTTCATTTGTTTTTTTTTTACCTTTACAGCTGCTTCTGATTACTGGGTGCTGGCTACCGACTATAAGTCGTTTGCGTTTGTATATTCTTGTACAAACCTTGATGAAGACTACATGAACGGTAAGATGTTTGCCCCATCCCGACATCGACTAATCTTTCAACGATTTTGCCATAACAGTTGTTGCAACGTTTTCTGATGCCTTTTTTCAGTCGCCAGTTGGAAACTGAGTAGAACGAAAGAGTTAACATCTGATGCTAAAACCGAAATCGAAAAAGTGATGAGCAGCCATCGTCCTTTGGACCAGAAATACTTCATAGAACGTGATCAAACGCCCGAAGGCTGTTTCTACTTCCCTGAGCCGCAGCCCGGTGTGCCAGTCGTGTTTCCTGGGCAGTGCGATGACAGTATAGCAGCTGTCCCGAACTTCAACATGAAAGACGTGAGATGCATTTTACTAAACGCATTACTACTATAATTATTGTTCACACAATATTTCAGAGAGCTTGTTTAACAAATGCTTTTGCCTTTCAGTTCGAAGGTACATGGTACGAAATTGCAGGATATCCTAAGGCAAACCAAGCTGGGCAGTGCATCAGCCAAGAGTTCACTTATAATGGTACGACCTACGAAAGCATGCGGCTAGATTCCCTCAGTGTACTAGACCAGACTCAATCGACAACCGAGGGTCACGTTACATTCGCTAGAGATGATGACACTGGTGGAAAATTGGAAATCAACATTTGGGTTAACGCAATAGGTAAGCACGATTTCCACCAGGAAACCCTTTTCGACTATTGTAAAGTAATTTAAAATGATAAAATGTTTTTATCATTTTCCAGCTCAATCAATACCTTACTGGATTTTGAGCACGGACTACACCGACTATGCGTTGGTTTACAGTTGTGTCAACCTCGACAAGGATACCAGGGGAGGTCAGTTTAAGTGATAGACGTTAGTATTTTGTGATGCAGATCTTTCTGCATATTGACGACACTCAATTCAACAAACTGTTCCAGTGTGGAGTTGGAAACTGAGTAGAACCAGACAGCTGTCTAATGAGGGCAACGAGGCCATCAACGACGCCATAGCGAAAGTAGATGTTCTGCAAGACATGTATTATGAGAACATTCAGCAGACGGACACTGCCTGCTTCTTTTACCCTGATCTAGGTCCTAATGATCCGGTACTGTTTCCTGGAAGATGTAATCCAAACATTCCTGTATTGCAAAACTTTGATGCATCTCGGGTATGTAGAATTTGATTGTTTTTAGTCATAATCCATACGAATACTCATGATGGCTTTAGTTTGTTACTCCTATGAAATAACTTCGTAATCGCGTCGTCCAAATTATATAATTTTATTTCAGTACGAGGGTCGCTGGCGATTAATTGAGTCCTACCATTCCGATTTCCAAGACGGAGCATGTAATGCTGCTACATATACATTAGCTGATGACGGTTCAATAATTGTGGTTAACTCTAAAGTTGTGGATGAACAACTGAATAGTATCACAGGGTCAGCAATTCGTGACCCTAGTGGAAGCGGAAGACTCACCGTCACTTTCCCTAGTAGTAAGTGTTTTTGTAACTACGCCTGCTGCGCTTTAATGAAATTTACCTTGTTGTTGGCTGCACGGTATGTACAGATCTGCCTAGTTTATAACCAAGCATGTTAGGGTCAGCTGCAAATCTAATCGGATGCAGCTGGATACCGGTATTATTGCATGGTGCTACTGACTAACTAGTCTCCACAATTCGGCTATCACGAAGTACAAATTGTGTTTTATACAAGTCAGTCAGTTAGTTGGTGCACAGCCAAACACAAGTTGATATCACAAAGTGGTTTAAATATTATTTAAATCTGGTTTACATCGTTAATGATAATTGCGAGCAGTGCAGTGAGTCCCAAACTAGGCAGCTTTACCCATAAGTATGTCTGCTTGTCAGAATTTTGAGATGTTGACTACCCGTAACGTACCGTAACGTTTGTCAAATATTAAATAAAATAATCGATAAGTAATTATTATTTATGATATTTTTTTATCTAGGTACTCCAACAGAATATTGGATCTTGGACACTGATTATGGCTCATACGCGCTTATTTACTCCTGTGTCGACCAACCCAACGATCAAAGAAGAGGTATGACATAGCATTTACGACTACGTGATAGTAATTGTGTTACTGAGATGAGAAACGCTCGTGATAAACTTAATTTATTATTATTATTAATTTTTCCTTAGTTTGGAGCTGGAAACTAAGCAGATCAAATAGCTTGACAGAGAGTGCGACACACGCAATCAACGAGATAGTCAACCGTGTTGATGTCCTAGATGCCCGTTATTACCAACCCATTGACCGTACCGATGTTGGGTGCTTCTACTACCCAACGTCTGACAGCACTTCTAACGTTATTTTCCCTGGACAGTGTGACGAAAGTATCACCGTTGTTCCCAGTTTTAGAGCTGATTTGGTAAGTTTTACTTCAGTGTTATGTTCTCTTATTGCTAACTTCCCTTTACTGAACAATATATTTATGTTCATGTTTCGCATAATTTATTTGCATAATTGTAATTTGTAACTAACAAAGTAAATAATTGTATCGTAAATATTCAGTACGCGGGCACATGGTACGACGTCGAATCCTACCCGACGAACTTCCAAAGTGGTACCTGCAACACCGCGACGTACTCTTTGAACTCCGATGGATCACTTACTGTGCAAAATACCCAAGTCGTGGACCAACTTCTGCAAACTGTTACCGGATCTGCAGTTCCATCAACGACTGACGGATCTGCTAAATTTGACGTAACACTTACAGGCAGCAGTGGTAACGGTAAACATACACATATTTATTTTTTATTTGAGACTGAATTTGAGATAAGTCAGACTGCAAGCTACAACATGCATAGGTATGGGACACAAAATAAAACAATGTTTCTCACTTTCTATTTCAGAAATTACAACGAAGTATTGGGTCCTGGCTACCGATTATGAGACATATTCACTTGTGTATTCTTGTCGCAACATCGATGACGAATTTAGAGAAGGTAAATTATTGATAGTTGTTTAAATACGTAAACAGCTAGCGTATTAGCTAGCCTAACCAAATATTTTGTTCGGTATGATCGGATTTAAATGAGGGGTTATTCTCGTATTTGAACTAGCGTTCGCTTTGATGTGTGAACATTAAAAAGCGTTCAATGGTTAGTAAAATGGGAAAATTATAATTTGCTTTATTTTTACAGTTTACAGTTGGAAGTTGGGTAAGAAACCAACTATACCAGAAGACGCGGAAAACGCTATCAAAAAAATTATTGACGACGTGCAAGTGCTAGGTCAACAGTACTTCGTCTCGAGAAAACACACCGATGAAGCCTGCTTCTTTTATCCCGACAATAAAGGTGGAGACGTAATAATCAATGGTCAATGTATTCCGGACGCGGAAGTGCCTGTCGTCTCCGGCTTCAACGCTAAAGCAGTCAGTACTCATACAATATCTGAACATCATTCACAAAATCGTTATTTTTTTGGGATGGGAAATAATCAATTAACTTCTTCGCGCTCTGGGCGGAGCGGAAGGAAGTGTCAGACTCTTACTGACTAAAACCCACCCGTGTTCACAATCCTGGATGGAAAACAGAAACCCTGACAGGCAACCACATTGACTTACAATATTAATTTATCTTGTTTTGGGGTCACTCTAGTAATTTATTATCTCTTAAACTATATATATATATCTCTACTGGTATATGAACGAGTTCATATACCAGTTTAAGTGTAACTGACGCTTTAATGAAATAAAATATATCTATATCATAAGATGTTATAACAACAGATGGTTATATATAACAAATGAAATTATATAATTCGTTGTCTGTTGTTATATTAAAATAACTAGACCAAACATTACACACCCTACCCGGGACACACGAGCGAGTCCGCCTCGCACTTGACCCTATAATTTGATAACATTTTTACTAATAAAACTACTGTAATCAATATACATATATGTATCAATATAAAAATAAAAAAAATGTAATCAACATATAAATAGGTACTTCATTTTTTTAGTTCGATGGAGTATGGCACGAAGTGTCTCGATACCCATCTGCGTTCCAAAATGGTGAATGCACGGCTAGCGATTATAAACTGGATGGTGCAAATACCTTCTATGTTACCCAAACGAGTGTGATCGAAGAGGAAAAGATGAAGACAGATACGCAGGCTTCAGTAAGTACTGACGGCAGAGGTGTCATCAGTATCACCGTCGATGGAGGTAAGTGCCATTATTAAAAGAACTAAGTTGACTAAAAAAGTAATGATTCGTTCTTAACACTAAACACAAATAATCTTTCGAGAATTCTTATTTGGGAGCTATATTGTTTTGACTTACCTATTTTAAATATGGTCATTATGATCAATCACCCGAATTCTTCGCATTATCGATACTTTACGGGGACACCACACAGTTCTAATGGTGGGAACCAATAGAACTGTGTGGTGTCCCCGTTATAAAATTAGTTTTAAAATATTTAAATTTTATACGAATTGCATCACTACCAATCTAATGAGTTCATTTGTTGCAGTTCCATTCAACAACGTCTACGTTTTGGACGTCGATTACACCGACTATGCGCTATTGTACAGCTGTAGGAATCTCGACACCAATAGAAAACAACGTAAATATAATATATTTAATTTAATTTATTTAGAATAATTTTTAACAATTATGTTATCTTATCGTAACTTACCAATTGGTATCCACCTAATAGTAAGACCTAACAGCCAAACACCTAACAAACATACTTATTTATACTCTTATTTATATCCATAAATAAGAGAGTGAGTTTGTTTGTTTGGTTATTACCTCTTCACGTCGTAACAGCTGGACGGACTTGGATGAAACTTGACACAAGGGTAGACCATGTCCCGGAGTAGCACACAAGATTTGACTTTACATCCCGGGAGTAGGTGCCCTTGGTTGTTTTTGACTAGAACTCTGGCAGAAGATTGTAAATATTTTACTGTTTCTTTTTTATACACATACATAACACTTATTTTTCACAGTCTACAGCTGGAAACTAAGTAGGTCCCGCGCAGGACTGTCCGAAACAGCGAATAATGCTATAAATGAACTCGTTAGCAAGAACATTGATCTCCACGAGCCCTACTATCGACCAACCGGTCAAGACCATGCAGCTTGCTTCTATTACCCAGTGTTTGATCAAGTCCCACTTAATATCGAGTTGCCCGGACCCTGCAATGAATCGATTACTGGCGTTCCTAATTTCAACTTGAATAATGTAAGTTGACTTAAATTTTTGATGACATAGGTATTTCATTTTTGAACATGTGCAGTTCATCACTAGGTGTCTTCTTACTATTCAGTTCACAGCCCCTTGAATCTAAATATCCAAAAGGTCAAACAACCAACGAATGAAACTAATTGATAGCTAAAATGACCATTACGTCTGCGTTTGCGTAGATACCTACTCTTCACACATCTCGTTTTGTTTTGAATGAAGCCAAAAAATGCAATGCTACAGCGTAGCTTAAAGCAACTGAGCTATGCCGCTGCGCTTTCCAATACACAACGTGTAATAAAATGTACGCAGCACCTGAAAAGGAGTCATTTTACTCATCATTATGGAATAACTTTTACTCTGGGACCAACCCCGAAATCGCGAAAAACCACCGAGTAGCATCCACCTGGACGCCGCTCGTTTCGTTACGGCGCCTTGTGACACCGCTTCGCACGGCACGGCGTCGAAGCGACGCGAAGAATATTCAAACCAGGCGCTGAAAATGCGCTGCCGTATTATGTACAGTTGCCACGCCTTCGTGCTGCATCGCATTCTGGCACCGTACCGCGTCATGTGCGTTCATTTTCTTTTGATATATTTACAATTAAAAAGTTTTAACGTGAAGTTAAAAGTAATTATCTAACTCTTTATTTATTTTTGTCTGACTTGAAAAGGGTTACGAAATCGCCGCAAATTGAAAAAGAAATTAACTAAGAGTTTAAGATTTCCCTAATATTTTAGTTTTGTTTTTCTTTGCTCAGTTCAATGGAGAGTGGTACGAGGTCGCCAGATACCCACAAGAAGCACAGACTGGCCAGTGTAACCGTGCTGTATACGGGTCGGTTTCTGATAGCGGTACGGTCACTGTTGTGAACCGCCAAGTTACCGATGAGGCTTTGGTTGAAATAACGGGAGAAGCCACAGTAATAGGAAATGACGGACAAATTGAAGTTCAATTCAATTTTGGCGATGGTAAGTTTTTTAATGTTATGTCACTGGATAAATGACGCAATAATCCGAACATATTTTTAATTAATGAAAAACAAAGTTATTTTTTTTTATATAGACTGTTTTTGCTAAAAATTGTTAGGTAAGTAGCTTGTGCTATACATCATATAAAGCAGTCCGTTTTAGAAACAAATTATAATTTAAATATTGAAAAGTCTACTAGTGTACATTGTTACTTATTTTGTTTTTAATCTATCATACTTTATTTATTTGTTTGATTGCAGAGATACGAACTGCAAAGTACTGGGTACTTTCAACTGATTACATCAGCTATGCTCTTTTATACACCTGTGTTACTATAGATAGTGGAGACAGACGACGAGGTAAGTTAGTTTTTTTTTTTCATATGTACTTATTGGTATTATACAGAAGACATCTAATTTTAACCAATATTTTCACAGTTGGTAGTTGGGTACTTAGTAAAACGACCCAACTAAGTCCGCAGGCTGATGAAGCTATAGATGCCGTTGTCAGTACGACGCAAGGTCTCAGAAAAGATTATTACCAGCAGACAATTCAGACTGATGCAGCGTGTTTCTACTATCCGGAGTACGAACAACCAGATTACATCGAGTTGCCGGGACCCTGTGATACATCCATAACCGGCGTTGCTAACTTCGACGTGAATAGAGTAAGTTCACATTTTAAAGCAATTACTGTTTTGGATACCTAATTATGCATCTCTATTTTTAAGTGATTTTTAACTCCTCCTTTTTTTTCTTTGCCCAGTTCATTGGAGAATGGTATGAAGTCGCCCGATACCCACACCCAAGACAAACGGGCCAGTGTAACAGGGCTGAATTTGAGATTGGAGATACTAGTAATAGCTTCTCTTTCGTGACCAGCCAAGTTTTGAATCTTGAAGATTCTTTGTCTGAGATAAGAGGAGAAGCTACAGCAGCAAGCAACAATGGGCCCGGGAGATTACAAGTTACTTTCTATATTGATGGCGGTTAGTTGAATTACTTATAACAATTTGTGTGTCTTGTTGTGTTCGTTATTTTTTCATTCATGTTGCTTTTATTCATTAATATTTATTGTTACTTATTAATTTATTTGGATTTTTGGTTGTCTTGCAGGTGTTCTAAATACATTTTCTTTCTTTCTAGATGTGTGAATAATTTGAGTTTATATACAGGGGAAACTATAGTAATTGGACCGGTGCGCGGTGTCCTGTCAGTTCACTAAGAAATAATTTGCAAATTTGTACTTTGACAAAAACATGATTTGTCATTTCTTCATTATCAGAGGTCGGAATTAGGTAGAGTTATGCCTCAAATCCCGAGATTAATTTTAAAGAACAGAAAAATCCCATGATTTATTAAATAAAAAAGTTATTTACTTTTACACAATTTAGACCACTGCACGCGCGACGTTGCCAAATTTACATCAACGACATCGAATGTCCGAAGTTGCAAAATTCTAATGCGCACACGCGCGATGTTACCACATTTCTAGTTCGCACAACACAGCTTTTGAGAACAAAATGCCTAAATAAATCTTCACGGGATTGTCTATTAGAAATCCCGGGAAGATTTTTTTTATTTATTTATTTATTACAGACATACATACAGCTATCATTACAGTCACCCAATGCGATAGTGCAGAAAATAAAATAATAATTACAATAAAAAATACATTTCAGTTCATTAATTCAATTAACATTTATAATATAAGATCCATATTAATATCAACATTTCGATGCAAGTACATAAATAACTCTACCTTATTCCGATCTCTGATCATTAAACAACAACATGTTTACCAACTAATTCACTTAAGAAAAAAAATATCCGCTAAACTTTTTATTAATAACGTATTATTTGGCAAATCATTTATTTTTTCATTTTAAAATGAGTCTTTTTTTTACAGTACAATATTTTCGTGAGTACTTTGTTCTCGCCACTGACTATACCGGCTTTGCTCTCCTATACACGTGCGACAATAATCCTGGAACACAAAACACACGACGAGGTAAACATTTTTTTTTATAAAATATACAAACAAATTGCAATCTGTATATACTTTGAGAGAGCTAATTTGAAAAACTATATTTATAGTTGGCAGTTGGATACTAAGTCGAAACATAGGACTAAGCGACAACGCTAAATCGAAAATAGGTGAAGTCATCGATGAGACCCAAGGCCTCAGACAAGAATATTACCAGGAGACAAATCATACTCAACAAGATTGTTTCCACTACCCAACACAGACTGGGGACAAAGTCATATTGCCTGGCCAATGCGACACCAATATTCCTGCAGTGGGATCCTTCGATGTGGCTAGAGTAAGATAATATTCAGATTACTATTTACTCTGTACGCTCCGACATCAATTAAGTAAATATTTCATTCTTAGCGACTGTTGAGCGAGATCTTGCGGAGCCTAGCCACGATCATTGTGCTTGTATTGCTGGTGACTCGATTTTTCTTATTATTGATAGGCTCGCTTTGACCACAATATCACCAGAGAGCCAACTCTACTAATTTTTATCGAACGTTCGCGTACGCATCTCAGTCGGAATAACACCTACCAACATTTGCCTGATTACGATTGACTGCGAAAGTTGCTTAAAAAATAGTAGAATTGGCCCTCTGATGGAAAGTGATGATGTGGTCGACGAAGGAGAACGCTTGCCTAGAAGTATTCTATTAACTCTTGACTAAACTCGCTGGTTTAAATTATTGCAAGCCCAGTAGCTAAGCAATTGGTTCGATATTCAATTCTCAAATCGGAATAAGTGTTATAAGCTTGGCCCATCAGGACTTTCTCAGTACTTAGCACCCCAGGGCCAGAATTTGTAACCAGTTAATGGCTGTAAATGTATTGGATTTGCCTAAACATAACTGGCAAAATGTGGGTGCATTAGGTGCAGCCCTAAATAACCCTTCGCGGAAAGCAGCCGTGATGTTTTTTAAAGTAATATTATGTCTCAAAGCTAAAGTCAAATCTCTTATTTCAATTAGTCTATTAAAAGAACAAGAATAAGTGACTCTAGTTGTCCATTTGGAAATGTAGATTCTTATAGAAAAGAATTGTTAAGAAAGTCCATCGTTTATGGTCTCATTAGCATCATCATGTTCCACTTGTATTTGCGCACACACTTATGCACTATAATGTGTCCCGCGCCCCGATGTCTAATCTCCGTTGAGATTGGCCACCATGGCCGAAATTGGTCAGGGGGACTTTACATTGCTACTACTTTCACTCATTCCAGTTACTTTTTTTTACAGTTTGCAAACAATTCTTGGTATCAGATCAAGAGATACGATACAGTGGGAGACCGTTCATGTATCGGTAGTAGATTATCATTCGACGGAGAAACCAGGGACATTAAAGTACTTTCTTTCGAATTCGTTGATGAAGATTTATTGACTACAGAAGGTTTAGGCCGACTCAGTTCAGATGATGGCAGCGGAATTTTCTCTCTGGTTATGGATGATTCTGAAGGTACATTTCGTATACTAGTCTTCGCAAATCTCTTTATCATATAAAAGTCAGCCCCCTTAAGCATCTTAAATTAAACGTAGGTAAGTCAACTTATAAGGTTGACTGTTGAAAATTAATTCCACCGCAGCTAACGCGTCACATTAATTTTGCGATAATTTTCGTACCAGAAAATGTCTTTCTGTACAAAATGTTGTATCAAATTTATTTTTTTAGACGGAGAAGGGACGGAGACAACAATCCACATTTTAGCGACTGACTATGATGCATACGCAATAGCTTACAGTTGCAATGATATAGATAGCATTCAAAGAGAAGGTATTTAGTCCATCCTCCTTATTATTGTTTATGGTATAATAGATTTTGTTGAATTAGGAAAAGCTTGGCAAATATGATAAACATATACATATGTAGATATTTATAATGAAACGAAAGTCAGGAACGTGTATTCTGTTTCACTATTGCTACTTGGAAAGTTAAGGCCTTGGAATTAATGAACTTGAATCTACATACCTGTGATTTAAAAAAATAGTTCGTAGGAAAACGTTTGTCGTCTTATGTCTGTCGAGTCAGCCAGCAGAGTTTCAATATATTATATATTTGAATGTTTATACATTTTTGTACAGTTGGTGTCTGGCAGTTGAGTCGTACAAGGAGCTGGCCAGACGTTGGCAACGCGGCCCTTGAGAGACTCATAGGTGAAAGACAGGAAATAACTGACAGACCCGGTTACTTCAAAGATGTCCCACATAACGATGACTGTCCGGAACCCAGTTCAGCATTGTTATTGAAGAGCAGTATTATTCTGATATTTGTATGTGCTTTATTGCAATTAGTACGGTAATAAACAATCACTGAACAAACTATAGGTTTAATTATTATAATTATGTGGTATTTTAACGAACACGTAATTTTTTTTAACGTGTTTTATTAATTATTTGTATGTTTAATAAAAAATATTTTATTAATATATTATGTAGTTATACACATAATATTTGAAGTTTTATTAAGTAGGCCCAAATTAACTACTTCTACTTCTTCAAACCTGTGTCCCCTTTACCTGAGTTGTAAAATAACCAACCTTCGACTCGCTGATAATAAGTAGGTATCATCCTATTTGTACTGATTGTTGCCGAGTTACAACAGGTGCTTCAAGATTTGGGCGGCTGACCTGACGGCCAGCACCATCACAGTTCTGCGGAAGCCGCAGAGGGTGATGTCCGTCAGAGTCATCAGGGGAAATCGCACGATCTTCTACGAGGCGGCTTGCGCACTGGCCGGATATCCGCCGTGGGACCTGGAGGCGAAAGTGCTCGCGTCACTGCACCGGTGACGCGAGGACGCGCGGGCGCGCGGCGAGCGACTGATGCAGCGACACTTGGAGCTGCGTCGGTCACAGCTGCGCGAGGTCCTGGTGGCGGAATGGCGGGACAGGCTTTCGAGCCCTTCCACCGGCCTCATCACCATCGAGGCCATCCGGCCAGTGCTCGACCTCTGGCTCGGGAGAAGGCACGGCTCCCTGTCGTTTCGTGCGACGCAGGTCCTCTCGGGGCATGGCTGCTTCGGGAGGTTCTTGTGTCGCATAGGCAGGGAGCCGGACGCTCGATGCCACCACTGCGTCGACTGTCGGGAGGACACGGCACGGCATACGCTTGCAGAGTGTGCAGCTTGGGAGGAGCCGCGCCGTGCCCTCATCTCTGTTGTAGGCGGTGACCTCTCGCTGCCGGCCGTAGTCCATGCTATGGTCGGCGGTGAGGAGTCCTGGGACGCGGTGGTCTCCTTCTGCGAGACAGTTATCGCGCAGAAGGAGGCTGCGGAAAGGGAGAGGGAGATCACAACCGCTCTCCCTGCCCGCAGCAGGCGCATCGGGCGTCGGAGGAGGGCATACGCTGCCCTCTTCCGGCCCCCCTAACTGGGTCCAGGGGCGGCGGACTTGGGGATGTCCGTCGCCCCCCATTCATCCGGACCCGAGGTGGCGGCGCGTGGTGTTCCCGTGCGCCCCTCTTTGACGTAGCGAGGGGAGTTAAACACCTCACTCCCCTCGCCGACGCGAGGTGGCCCGCAGAGGCGGGCCGGCACCAGCCGGGGATTGCGGA
>NDFZ01003423.1:14980-28036 GCA_002192655.3 Mamestra configurata
CTCCACCGTATGCTCCACCGTGTCCTCCGGGCGATCCTCACAGTGCTGACACCCGGGCGTGTCCTCCCGCTTAATCCGAAACAGGTACCTCCCGAAACAGCCGTGTCCGGTGAGTACCTGCGTCAGGCGGAAGTTGAGGACGCCGTGGCGCCTCTCCAGCCACTCCTCAAAGAGGAGCCTTACCGCCGCAATAGTGGCGTGCCCAGCGCTGGGTCGCGATAGTCGCTGTCTCCGTACCGCCATGGTATCCTGCCGGAGCTCCGTCCGCCGCGCTGCAATTTGCTGCGGCAGCGGAGTCTCACCCCGGCGAAGCGCCTCCACGCGCCACGCGTAGACATGCGCGAGGGCTCTCGCCTCCAGATCCCATGGCGGTAATCCGGCAAGGAGGCTCGCCGCCTCGCCGGAAAGATCAGAGCACTTAGAATTAATACAATTAGAATTATGATGAATCGGTCAAAAACTGAAGTAATAACCAACAACACACAAAGTAGGGTTGAGACTGATGAGCGAGCAATCTACTATGTTGAGGAGTACCTACATTGACTTGGGCTAGAAAACAGACAAGACAAAGCAATTTGCTTGAAAGCGATAGAGCGTAGTACGTCAGGCGAATACATAATACCGCGAAACGCCCCAAAACAGGAATTGCCGATGTGGGCTACAAAGATGAAGTGGGATTGGGTGGGTCATATACATGGGAAGCCTAGGAAAAGCTGGCATGACGAGTTCGAAGCGTTAAATAGAAAAGACAAAACATCGGGAACAGTGGAAAAGTATGGCGGAAACATTTTCCCAGCATTGCAATGTAAAATATATGTTGAACAAAATATAAATGTTCCCCCCATTGTTATAAATGAAATAGAACAGGTTTTTACTTAGTAGGTACCTTAGAAAACTTTACAGTTAATAAAAATAATTAAAATATTAGGAAACGGATATACACATTCAAGGATCTTTGTCAAGAGCTAGAGATGGTAAAGGAAGGGTGGGAGAAACTTAATTAACTCATAAGTATGTTAGTATAAACAACATCAACACCTGTCTACTACCTGTAAAATGAGTAAGCGGGGTTACGTCAGCATTTCGATTTGTCCTGTCAACAGGACTAGACAGACACGCAAGTACTCATAACTTGAAAAGTGGTGACATGGATATTTTAAAATTCTGATGTTTGAATAGTGAATGGTCACTATTCAAAGACCAAATACCAAAACAATTGTCATGTCTACAATAACTTTTCGTCGAGTTTAAAAGGGCTGAGAAGGTTAGGTAAGAACAATACAGTGAGTGGCCTGTAACTTTATGACGTGAAACCTCTACTTTAATCTAAATTAGCCATTTATGACCTTCCTTTCTTCCTTCCGGTGAAGAGTGAAGTCGATCACTTCACTTTCACTTTGGTCTGCCACGATATCGCCAAGCATTGAACCACTAGTCTAGACCTGTGATAAAGTGTCAAAGACCAGGTTTGTGTCTTCTTATGGGAAGATGGGAATGGGAAGATTTACATGCCCGTACTTCTTTGTTTGTGGCATAGCGGTAGATCTCTTTTGAGAAAATCCTTCATAGACCAAAAGCTTCTGCAGGCGCTTTTGGTGCGTCGAGTAACTTCTTTATCTTTTCGCGCCTGAAAGGAGGCCAAGATAAGTACAATCCTGACTCTATACAATTTCTCAATGTACAGCCTCCTGTTAATGCTGTTGGTCATGAGTTTGGTCTTTGTGACAAGTTCATCCAAATCCAATTACGAGGCTTGACTTATTGAAATGTGCGAGCATGCTACCCAAGTCCGGTGCCGAAGAAGAAAAAAAGGAAGTTGAAAATCTTTAAAACCCGACTGGGACGGTAAAATAACGCTATAAAAAGGATAGCCGTGGTCGAAACGAATCAAACGAATCCAAACTCAATGGGATTGTGTCGTTTTATTACGGACTTCCTACGGCCACCTTCCAGCTCCATCATCAGACCCTGGATACCATCTAAATACAAAGTACTCGTCAAGGCGAATCAAACGAGTCCAAATTTGATGGGGTTGCGTTCATTACAGAATTCCTATGGCCACCTTCCAGCTTTATCATCAGATTAGCTCCATGTCATCATAATATTACATTGTCACGCATATGCGTGCAAAATTTCAGCTGAATCGGAAACCGGGTAGTGTGTCAAATTTAACTTGCAAGTGTGATTACAGACAAATATCGGGACAGATGAAACTAAATAAATACTTAATAATAATAAATAAAAGCTTGTAAATATAAAAAATAGTAGTCCACCGGTATCGGGAACAGGGTCCAAGCTCCCGTTGGTCAGGGCCCCTGAGAGAAAAACCTCCTAAGCCTTGCTCCTGCCCAACGAGAGCCTCCTCAGATGTTGGTTGAGGCTCTTGGTAATTATGCCATTGACCGGCACGATTATCGGCACAATGACTGCTGTAGTCACATCCCACATGTCGACAACCTTGCGAGCCAAGTCAAAATGCTTAGTTTGTTTATATTTCTCAGCCTTCATGGGGTTCTTGTCATGCGGGACTGCTACATCAACAATCATTGCGTGACGCTCTAGTCGGTCTATCACCACTATGTCAGGTTTATTGGCAACAAAAGTCTTGATAGTGATGATAGACCGATGCCAATACAATGTGCAATTGCCATTTTCGAGAACTGGGTCAGACACATACCTGTGGTACGGTACTTCCGATTCTGCAAGATTGTATTTATAATATATAATAGAAGATAATCCTGGCTACAAGGTTGTGCCTGTGCAAACAGTCTCCGTTAGCCAGACTAGAACAACCGGAAATAATATGGCGGATGGATTCCCCGGGGCGGTAACATGCCCGACATATGTCAACCGTACCGTCCTTCATAATGTATTTACGGTAGTTGTTCGTCATCATAACTTCGTCCATAGTCGCACAGACAAAAGCTTCGGTTTACCCGAGGAGGTCACCAAAACGCAGCCAGGCTACGGACGCTAAGAAGTCTACATCAGGCCCATGTAGGACCCGATAAAAGCACCCGTGAAGCTCCTTGCCCTGCCATACCTCCCTGCGATCATTAGTATCTAATACTAATGAAGAATGAATGTTCTCCCTAAGGCTGCATATCTCGCGGTTGTGCAGGGTCTTAGCATTTAAGAAGCCACTACCCCCGCACTTCCGCGGGATATACAACCTCATCACCGAGGACCGTGGGTGATGCATCCGATTACCGATTTGCGGTAGGCAGTGAGCGTACCCTCCTATCCAGGGCATCAAGTTCCGTATGAGTCCATTTGATTATGCCGAAAGAGTACCTACATCAATAGACAATTGCGTTGCGGTAACAACAATTGCGTTGTTTCCGCCTGATAAAAGACTGTTAGGTACTTTATTCNATCAATAGACGATTGCGTTGCGGTAACAACAATTGCGTTGTTTCCGCCTGATAAAAGACTGTTAGGTACTTTATTCAGGCGGCCAAAGAAGCGCTCCTTCAACGATTGTTTCACACTAGCAGCATTGATGCTCAACGCTTTCGCCATACCCAAATACTTGTAAGTTTCGGTTGAGCTGAGGAATGTAAGATGTATGGAGCGTTGGGTTCCCACGGATTCCATAATCTCACATACATGACTGCACATTTGTTCACATCAAATTCCATACTGATGGCGCTACTGAAGATTTTTATTATTATTATAGCATATTTGATATCAAAGACGGCGTCATTAAAAAAAATAGTTACTAGTGACTTTAAGGGTCTACCTCTAGAGGGTGCCATATTCATTTTNTATAGCATATTTGATATCAAAGACGGCATCATTAAAAAAAATAGTTACTAGTGACTTTAAGGGTCTACCTCTAGAGGGTGCCATATTCATTTTAATATGACGTCACATAGCCTGTGTGGGAGCTAGGTTTCGGCTCCCACTTTGTGTGCACTGGATTGGAGAATATTTACTTGAATTCCAATAAAATACCCCTAATTCACTTGAAGAAGACTTATTTATTTCCGTATTACACCACATAGATTTAAATACACAATTATTTACACAATACTGAACTGACATTATTTCTAAACAAGTATTATAAGAATCTGGATCAACTGTGTCGTTCCGCTTGGTGGATGTCGCTACGTCCCCGTCAGGGGACGTGGCGAGCGGTCACAGGGCTAGGCCCCCTGCCCGCGTGCACGTTGCATGTGCAGAGCTTCCTCGGGCGCGCGCCTACTCAAAACGAATAGCAACGCGCGCCCGTGTGTATAAATGCATGTGGACTGCAGGCGCGCCGCGGCGACAAAAGTTATAACTCCGTGCCGCTTCTTCACGACACCTTCGGCGGTCAGTCCCCACCGAGTGAGACCCCCAGTGACCTGGGGGAGGCCCAGCGAGAACGACCAGCGACGAAAGGTGTCGGCTTGGGACGAACCTGCAGTAAGTATGTGGCCCCCGTCCGTCCCGTTTCCAGAGCTAGCCGGTCACGTTCCGGACCGCAGGGCCGTCAAATGTGTGTGTGTGGGCGGCCTTGAAGTGTGAGTACTGCCGCCCAGTGCAGCACCGAATAGCGAGTCCACAGAGCCATATTCGGTGCGTGAGTTTAAGCGCCTGTGGAGAAATGCATGTGTGCGACGTTCCGGTCAAATGTTCCGGGTCTATGCTCATTTAGGTGAGTACAAGTAGTGGTACAGTTAACCCTTTGTTTACCAATCAAAAATTACCGGACTGAGCTCGATTTTAGATCAACCAATCACAGTCATCCGCGTCGCGACAGGTTCGAACAAGTTCAGACTTGTCGAGAGGCGAGAGGCCTGCTCGTGGTTCCTAGCGTAACTTACATTACAATAACAAGTTATATCTAAAATAATGTTTCTTATATGATGACTATCAATTTGGCTTATAACTAGATCAATATTAGTAGAGTCAGTCTAACTTAAATCTAAAAACTTACAGAGATCAAAACAAAACATAATGAATCAAAGGTAGGTCAATTAAAAGGTAATACATATTAGAAACTAATCATGACAATAAGCTGTATGGGATTACATTATGTTGGCGTGCGTGGGCGTCCTGNATTACAATAACAAGTTATATCTAAAAGAAATTTTCTTATATGATGACTATCAATTTGGCTTATAACTAGATCAATATTAGTAGAATCAGTCTAACTTAAATCTAAAAACTTACAGAGATCAAAACAAAACATAATGAATCAAAGGTAGGTCAATTAAAAGGTAATACATATTAGAAACTAATCATGACAATAAGCTGTATGGGATTACATTATGTTGGCGTGCGTGGGCGTCCTGCACATAGCCCAAGACCAGCGCGCGGACGATCAAGACGCTTTCAACGACTCTCATGTCAAATCATGATTAGTAGATTAGAAGTAACGTGGAAACAGAAGAACATACATACCTACATGTATACGTACATACAGACCGGCCAAAATAAAATAACCTACTTATGCTTTGCTTTATTTGGGTAAAAACAATGATGTCATCGGCGAAGCGGAGGTTTGATAATCTCTTGTCACCGGTGACTAATCCTTACCTACTTTATCTTTCCAGTTTTGTGCCAAGGATTTAAATATTTTCTCCAAAGTGGCACTAAAAAGCTTCGGGAACATGGGTCTCCCTAGGTGACTTCTCTTTTAATGGGATAGGATGGCCCTGTATGTTAACTTTAATTGAATCTGTACTATGAGGGTACTGATGTCTTAATATTGATGCAGGCAGGCTTGATGTGCTAGTTAATCAAAGCGTTAAAGAGTGCATTATGGTTGATGCTGTCGAAAGCCTTTGCGTAATGTACTAACGCCAGATACAACAGTGTGCGAGGGAACACAAAGTGGTAAAACTACTTTTGAATAGATCTGACAGACCCCTCTTCGTGATATATTACCGTTTCGTACTGAAACCTCGTTTCAGAGCACTGCGGGCTCTGCCGTGAACGGGTGGCCCGTACGAGTCTCCTGGACAGCTATGAAACCAGCCTTATAAATGTGACAACGTCATTTTAAACCTAGCTACTTGGTAAACTGGCTAAATAAAAAGCCACATGATAAATCTCAGTAAGTATCAGAATTTCTCTGAGATAACCCGGAGTTAGGAAGTTGGTGGTATGGCGTCCTCGTGCTCCTCTCCTTCGGTCGAGTCGAATTGCCATCCTATAAGACTTTGAATGTGATGGTAGAGGGATCTGTGGCATCTGTGTTTGCGCACACTCTTGTGTACTGTTATATGTCCGGCGCCAATGACTAATCTCCGTTGAGATAGTCGAAATGGTCAGAAGGACTTTTATTATTTTGCAAGTTATGTCCGTGGATTTTTGTGAAATTTATGCCAAAGTTTGTATCTAGAAACATTATTGAGATTTCAACGCCAAACTTTACTTTAATTTTGCTAGTATTTCATATACATATGTATATAGATCAAGGAGAAGTTCCGGTTTTAATTAAAAACAGTAAGGACAAAAAGTGTTATCTTTTTAAATCCGGGGACAGTAAAGATCTATATCTATTATGCCGGTTATCAGTAAAGTATTGTAAAAGGTAATGCTCAATTATATCAACATGAATCATTATATTTTTCACGATCATTCGTTTTCACTAAAGGGAACNCCGGTTTTAATTAAAAACAGTAAGGACAAAAAGTGTTATCTTTTTAAAATCCGGGGACAGTAAAGATCTATATCTATTATGCCGGTTATCAGTAAAGTATTGTAAAAGGTGATGCTCAATTATATCAACATGAATCATTATATTTTTCACGATCATTCGTTTTCACTAAAGGGAACAGTACAACTGACGATGGTGACACCTTATTGAAAAATATTTTAAGAGCTTGAAAAGAGGCTATAGATGGGTACCATAAGCGACCTGTTTACGGCCTTTGATTGCATAGACCACGAAACAATGCTCCTGAAATCGAATCATTATGTACTAGGTAACTCATCGAGTTTATCATTCATGAGAAACATTAAATTGAGGAAATTATGCGTATTTTAAATTATAGAAAGCACTAGCTGTGCAAATAAACGGTGTCAATTCTCTGGGATTCAAGTGAGAATAGGGGTACCGCAGGTTTCGATTTTGAGTCCTATAAAATGTATGTCTATATATATCCGTCACTAAATATTTGTGAAATTTCGTTATGATTAATATAACCAATACTATTAATTACCTATTTACTGATTTTGAAAGAGTGACCAAAGAATTTCTTGCACGTTCGTAGAGATCAACTCTCGCTTTGGAATGTGCAACGAGAATCATCTTTTTTTTAACTGACCGACTTCTACCTACTTGGCAATTCAATGGTGCATCACGTTATTGCACCATTAAATAGGAGCTACTTGCTCCTGCGAACACTGAAAATGTCTACTAACNCGTCTATATATATCCGTCACTAAATATTTGTGAAATTTCGTTATGATTAATATAACCAATACTAATTACCTATTTACTGATTTTGAAAGAGTGACCAAAGAATTTCTTGCACGTTCGTAGAGATCAACTCTCGCTTTGGAATGTGCAACGTGATTCATCTTTTTTTAAACTGACCGACTTCTACCTACTTGGCAATTCAATGGTGTATCACGTTATTGCACCATTAAATAGGAGCTACTTGCTCCTGCGAACACTGAAAATGTCTACTAACATAGTTGTTAAGTTATTATTTAACTAATTGATTTGTATACTAACATAGTTTTATGAGTAGTAATAGTACTAACAAAGAAGAATGGTCACGGCCCTTACAAAATTTACCCTTCTTCGACAGAAATCACACATATCCTAGTTTCTTTGTCGTCTAAAATATAAGGGGTAAATCCTTTTTTTTTTCGTTTTCATTGACGCACACATTCGAGTAAATAAATAAGCAAATGAGTTGGGGAAACTGTGTGTGAAATATATACACACATCAAAAGTGTCTAGGGATCAGTGTGTAATAGCGTTTTTACAAAACNTAAAATCCTTTTTTTTTTCGTTTTCATTGACGTACACATTCGAGTAAATAAATAAGCAAATGAGTTGGGGAAACTGTGTGTGAAATATATACACACATCAAAAGTGTCTAGGGATCAGTGTGTAATAGCGTTTTTACAAAACCATTACAATTTCTGCATCGTTACTGAAAAAAAATGCATCGATATGGAGCGACGACATTATTTAACACGAAAAGAGATGATGAGAGCCGTCGGAATGTTGCAAGGTGGTTCCAGGCAATGTACTGCGGCTGTCGCTGATGTTGGCTGCGAGGCTTCACAGCTCTTCAGGCTTGCTGGTAAGCGACCAAACCATCCGAAATTGTTTACGTGAAGTGGGTCTGCGTTCCCAAAGACCGCTGAGAGTTCCGCCTATAGCACCACGCAATCGTAGGGCCCGTTTACAATGGGCTCGCGAACACAAAAATTGGGAGAAAGAAGACTGGCGTTGTGTTTGCTTTTCCGATTAATCTCATTTCGATATGAGGCGGGATTCAAGACGTACTCGAGTTTGGAGGACCTCTAGACGTCAAGAACGTTTGAAATTTTGTCAGGAAGTTCCTTCATATTTGGTGTTCGACGGAACGGTTGGCGTGGTGGTTGAGCGATTGGCTGCTGCGCTGCGTGTCGCGGATTCGATTTCCGCAAATCCGCACAGAACAAATATTTGTATGGCCTATAGATAGTTGTTCCAGGTCTGTCTCTTGGTGTATGTGAGTTTATACGTTTTTAAACGCACCCACGATTCAGGAGAAAATCCTAGTGCGGCAATGATTAAAAAAAAATATGGGAGGGGAGCAATAATGGTTTGGGCTGGTATTTGGATCGGTGGAAGAACTGATCTCATTTGGATCAGCTGCAACCTCAATGCTCAGTTTTATGCAGATAGGATTGTTTCACACGTGATCATCCCTTTGCGAAGCCGGTTGGGTAATTCGTTTCGACTAATGCACTTTGCAAAAATTGCAATTTTTCTAAATTTTTACACAATAAAGGAGATAACTTGTTAACTTAATTTTTTTGTAGTTAAAAATGAACTTGTTCTTAATACATTTTTAATGTGTTTATATATTTTGTCAGAAGATACTTTGGTTTTGAGTATTCCTTCAAGCGAAGCATTGAAAAGCTATTTATTTTTCTACACTATCGCTAGCGTAACCATCATGTTTGTGCTCATTTGAATCATTCTGATAGGCACTAATCATTGTTGTTGGTAACAACAAGGATCTGATGATAGAGAAAGGTGGATAGTGGATCTCTTAGTTGGCTATTAGTAAGTATACCCATCGTGTTTGGGCTCATTGGAATAGTCCTGATGTATACTATTGATTTGTTCATTGCATTTGGCCATCTGTGCTGGTTTCATTTTAAAAATAACATGTTGTGATGTCTTAATAAAAAATCAAAGACTCTTATGTGAAACACAAGTTTTATTATTATTTTTAGTGTAATATTATTAAAAATAAAATATGTAACCATAAAAGTTATTAAAAACGGAAAGTATTTACACGATCGAATATTTCTCAAACGATCAAACAAAGGGTGTCAGAAATACTGATAGCGTACTAAACGGTGAGTCCAAACTAAATCTAGATTCGCATGCAAGCAATTTAATAACCTGGTTGAATCCATGGTCCGGAGCGAGGAGGCTTGGGGAGCGGTCACCTCCTTCTACGAAGCAGCGAAGGAGGAGGCGGGCTGCGCGAGGGAAAGGCAAGGCCTTCGCCCCAACCGCCGCTACAGGAGAAGACGCCCCGGGCGTCGGGAGTCGCAGGGCGATCCCCGGCCACCGTAGTCCCGGGCTTGCGGACGGCGAGCGTTGGGTGGCTCGCTGTCCGATCACCACCAGGCCCGGGTCGATGGCGNCCAGGCTTGCGGACGGCGAGCGTTGGGTGGCTCGCTGTCCGATCACCACCAGGCCCGGGTCGATGGCGCGTTGTGTTTCACGCGCGCCTCAAAGAGATGTCAGCATAGAAGACGGGGCCCGCTAGGGCCAGAGCCTGCCAGGGTTGCGGAATTTGTTCGAAAGAGTCACCGCGGCCCTGGAACGCAAAGGGCTTTAGAAGGAACACGGATGGGTTTCAGTCAGTAAGAGTCTGACACGTCCTACCGCTCCACCCAGAGCGGAAGAAGTCATTTGATGATTCCCCATCCTTAAAAAAAAAACAATTTAATAAACGCTCTACTCAGCTCTATAACAAAATTAACAAACAGGTTTCTGNAGGTTTAAGTCAGTAAGAGTCTGACACGTCCTACCGCTCCACCCAGAGCGGAAGAAGTCATTTGATGATTCCCCATCCTTAAAAAAAAAAACAATTTAATAAACGCTCTACTCAGCTCTATAACAAAATTAACAAACAGGTTTCTGTATATAATAAAAGTTACCACGACTGTAAAAAAAGCGTAATAGAATGGATTAAACAACTTACCTATGAGGAAACCGAGGCACTCCTGGAACACGTTGAGTAGCCGAAATATATCACATACCATAACTTAAAACACCACGCACCCAAACATCTCATCACGCACACCACACACACAACACATAATACCGCACTACTTACCACACCACACCATACAACACATAATACTGCACTACTTACCACACCATACTATACACTACATCTCATGCACCAATAAAATTGGGAATAAGTTTTATAAGTTTTATTTTTACTGCTAATATTTAAATTNCACACCACACCACACACACCACACCATACGACACATAATACCGCACTACTTACCACATCACACCATACAACACATAATACTGCACTACTTACCACACCATACTATACACTACATCTCCGCATACTCATGCACCAATAAAATTGGGAATAAGTTTTATAAGTTTTATTTTTACTGCTAATATTTAAATTGCAACTTTGCCTTTGTATTTTTGTTTTATTTATTTTTTTCTTGAGATTAGTTTAAACAAGCTACCTAAATGCAGAAAAATGTACATTGTATATGTAGGTACCCTTAAGGTCACAGTAGGCTATACTAACTCAAGTTAGTATAAGTACGACAATGATGTGAAAGAGCAGAGCCTTCTAATACAGGCATTGTTNCCCTTAAGGTCACAGTAGGCTATATAAACTCAAGTTAGTATAAGTACGACAATGATGTGAAAGAGCAGAGCCTTCTAATACAGGCATTGTTTGCTTAAAAGGAGGCTTCAAACACGTTGAAATGTAATGTAATTTTCTATTTGTCACAATAAACTATTTTGTATTTGTAAGTGAGTGGAAGACTGAGGGCTAACACAAATATCGAAAACGGCGACTTAAACATACGAATTTGAGGTACGAGTTATTCAGAACCATCAGTATAATAATTCTTAAACTTTTCGGAAATTCGAAATTCAATATTCTAACCTTGACGACGGAGCCGGCTCCTATGTATTTCTGTCTGCAGGGTGCCCTAAGCTCCCTGTGCCCTATGTTCCGCTAATTGATTCACTTATTAAATATTTCGCTCTGTCAATTATTTTTTTTTCCGCCTAATTTATTATTTAATTCGGGCACTTAGTATGTTAGATGCTAGCTTAGATTAACTGCAACAGGGTGCGGACCTATTGCCATTGACAATCTTAAGTCCGGGTTTTGAGATCAATCAGAATTGGTATATTTATTTCTAGTTCTTACACAACTACGTTGAACTAACCCTGCCTAGTAATTGTTAGTCCTAAAACTGCGTAAAGCGGTCGCCCGCGCGGTTCCATACAAAAGTGCTGCGTTGCGGGGAACCGCTCGGGCGTCCGCTTTACGCAGTTTCAGGCCTTGGGCTCTGAGGCATTGCGGAGCACGTGGCACTAAACGTGCACAAGCGAGCGAAGCAAGCGTGTTGCGATAGTGTTATAACTAAGTCTGTCGTAGTTACTAGATATCTTTTCCAATGATATGAGCTGGTAGGCCACAACACACAACGCTCTGTTTATATTTTTTTTCATATAGTCGAGTATATAACATAGAAAATAATATTCTAGTTAAAGCCGAGTGAGGACACAAATAAGGCTATTAAAAATACACCCGGGTGAAGCAAGGTCTCTTACTTCAGCCATTACTCGTAACATTATACTCTGAAAGGGTAAACAGTCTTCACGATCGAGAAATGGAATAACATAATCATTTGACTTGTCTTTTCCCAACTAGCTTGGGGTCTGGGGTCGAGTTCCAAAATACCAGATGCAACTGAAGATACATAAAACGACTGCGTATTTGACCTTCACGGTCCAGTTACTGAGTAAACGGTCTTGATTGTTCAGATGGGTGCCGAGACTTGTCGACGGACTTTCAATTTCTGACCGACAAAAATCTGACAAACTTCAAGACTAGGAAACCTTTAAAAGTATCAGGATGATCCTTCAAGGTCAATAAACACTTTTTATTTCATAAGTATCACGTGCATACATCCATACGCGAGTGATGACACAGGGAGGCCATATCCGCTGTCGGCCTAACCGGTACTCACGTTATTCGATTGTAGATATAAGCGATTAATGTAATTAACGATAAAAACGATAATATTTGTGACTGTTTTACTATAGATATACGCACAAGGAAAAACATTGGCGGAATATTTTAGTAACTTATCATCATGTTTATTAGCGCCCATTTTTACTTGATTCTGGTGCCCTTATTTTGAATGCCCAGTTAAAATGTGCTGTAATTCAAGCGCATATAATGTATAAGAACAAAAATATGTGTGTGATTCATTCTCAAGTCGCTTGATTCGATATCAAAATGGCTAATAATTAAAAAAAAAACCATAAGGCGCCTTCCTCAGTATGTCCGCTATAGCAGCTTATTTCAGCAACTAAGTTGAAAAACTCAACTTGACAATAATTGTTAGGAGGAGCTCATCTGGTCTGCATAAGCCTCTTAGAATAAAGCGCGACGCTTAATACGCTTTTTTATTAAATTTTATGTCAGTATACCATGGTTTTTTTTTTAAAAATGCAGTTAAATCGTATCTAAAATTTAACGTGAAGTTACGAGTACACAAACAGAATTGAAACGTAAGTATTTCTTTTAACATTCGTCATACAAAGATAAAATAATCAACAGGAAGCGAACTTATCATAATGGACTAAAAAAT